>LPNX010019386.1:66780-117665 GCA_001517045.1 Pseudotsuga menziesii | reverse complement strand
TAACAAATACAGAACAAAAATAAACACTATGCTACATGTTTTATATGTGTACATTTTTGAAGTATTTAGAATGTGGAATTACATTTAGGTTTATTGGTTTCCTCAAGGATCCATTCGTCTCATCAACAATTGGGGACTTTCCCCGGTCAATCTGGAAAAAGGTAAACAACATTATCATCATAGACGCAAACACAAAAACGAAAGAATACATAACAAAATAAACATTATGCTACATGCTATACATGTTTACAATTTTAAAGTATTTCAAATGGAGAATTACATTCATGTTTTCCCGTTTCCCCGATGTTGTAGTTGGATGATCAATAGCTGGTTGGCTTCCTTGATCAACACTCTGCATGGAAAATAGATAAGATTATATAAACAAACCGAATATACTAATGAAAATACATAACAACATATCTATATGTCCATCCTAAATTTATTACATTGGAAATGTCGATGTATACCTGCTTCCTTAACTCGGGTCGACGAACATCTACGGAGAGGGAGGTGCCCCTAAGAGAAACCTGTGTAAAAAACATACTAAAAGTTACCTAACAAAACCAGAAAAATAGAAAATTACAATTATATGCTAACGAAAAAATCCTATAGATGTTAAAATAATTAATAAAAGGTTGGTTAAATTGTTGGATGTACCACAACCATACTAACCGTGTTTGTATCTACATGATTCAAATTGTAATTAATAAGCAGTTCTTCACCAGTAGCTATTGATTTAATTGGACATACAAATACATTGTTTCCTTCACGCGACTCGAATATGCAGTTGAGTTTCTTAAGTGTAGACCCCGGTTGTATACTGTTTATAAACCCCACAATATTACCATTTGTCTTTGGCCTTTTGTCCATGTCCAACGTTGCTCCTTTATTTTGAGCTTTGTCTTTCAGTTGTATATAATTCACTAACAATCCATATTTATGCATACTTCATGTATATTCGACCAGGAGCATCCAATCACTGTAGTTGTAAGAGGGTCCAACATACTCCATCAATTATGTACATCTACTATATCAAACATTTATGCCGTCCATGCAAAACAACCCCAATCCATGCAATGACGACGATGCAATTCTATATATCCTCTCATTCACACAAAACTTAGTGTTTATATGAGGAACATCCCTAGGCACCCATTGTTTCACTAGGTGTTTGTACCTTAAGGGCACGTCGATGTCTCACACTATCTCGTCATCATAGGAACATGACACCCCTTCTTTGAGAAAACATTTCATGCGTTTATTGAATTTTCTTCTCATCTTCTGACATCTAGTTGATCTAGCCCTTATAGACCTACTAGATGTCTCACTTTCCTCTAGCCTTCCCAAACTCCCCTTGCTCGAGGAAGATAGGTCTGAAAAATACCTGTTTGGTTCTACCTGTACCATGGCCGGAAAAATAAATTGGCAAAAACATGGAAAAATACTAGCAAAAAAACTTGGAAAGACTTATAAGCAAAAAACTTGTTAAAGAAAAGGCTTTTCAAGAATGAGTTTGGGTAATAGGTGTGGGAATTTGGTAGCCCTAAAAATTCTAATGTATGCCCCTCTTTTAGTTACATACAAGTCTCCATTCTCACTTATTGCTTGCATTGCCTTTTCCTAACATGAATTGGGTAGGCTCACAAAATATCATGTTATACATGGGCACTATGATATGCTCACAAATATTTATATAATGTATTATAAACATGTGTTCATAAAGGATTTGGCAATATACATGGATTGGCACTATGCTTGGTCACAAATGATTTCACATCTCTAGAAATATGTTAGAAACATACATCACATATAGCAAGTATGATGACATGTAGAATGTTGGAGCGATTATGGTGGTTGTGTATTTGGATATGCAGGTGTTCTTATTACTGGCCTAACCGCCTTTCAACAATAATATTTGTAGATTTAATGAGTCTATGTCTAATGCTCTTGGTTCTCATTACATTCAAGAAGCCAATGCATAGGTCTCTGTAATCCATAACAACAAACACTACAAAAAATTAATTCAGAGGAGTTCCAAATGCCCTTTGTCCATTCACAAGCTTCATATGTATGCTTGTGCCCATTGGACTTTGGCCTTTCAACGTTGTCAAGCTTGAGACAATCTATTATGCATATGCAACAAATATAACACTGCAATTTATGCTAATATATGTCTGTACAGGGCTTGGAGGTTCTCCTTTAATGGACTATCTCCTTGAAAGAACATATATTCGCATTCATCTACATTTACTTTAGATAGAAGTGATACAAAGTTGTTATGTTGGTCACTTCCCTCAAAAATCGTCTTTGACATGAGTTCCTTTTTTAAGGAATCTTGGTTAATCTCATCTTCCAAACTTCTAGGTCACTTCTCCACTCTACACTATCACAATTTTTCATTTTCTTGGCCACTCCTCTCTCCTTACTCTACACTCATTGTTGTTGTAACCCTTTTGATGGTTGTAAGTGGTTTTTAGTTTTCCCATGAATGATGTTGCGATGTTGTAGATGATTATCCATTTTACCTAATATGTTTTATGATCTTTTCCATCATTGCTAGGGTGCATATGCCTGTTGTTTATGGCTTCTTAAGCTTGAAACCTCAAGGGCCTAAAAGTTCCTAGATCTCATGTAGGACCCTTTAAGAGTCATAATAACAACTATTGTTAGAGGATGTTATTCTCCAAATGATACACCAAAACCATTTCTCCCATTAAGTAGACATGACACCTCTCCCTACATTAAGTCCACGTGCACATAACAAAAAACAAAAGTGACTTCTCTCATTGCTCCCATTCAAGAACAAAAATGACATGACTTCTCTCATTGCTCCCATTCAAGAACCAAAAAGTAGACATGACTTCTCTCCTTACATTAATTCCACGTGCACATAATGACCAGCATAGATCCACGCATAGATCCAAATCCTAGGCTCTATCAAGCGTTGAGAGGGATCAAATCTCTCGAGGTGAAAACTTCTTCTTAAGTATTATACTCAAGGAGCTATTAACTTTGATCTGTCATATATATAGCCATTGATTTGATTCAAACTAAAAGTCACATCTTTTTATTTTAGCTCGACATATAATATTTTTATTATTAATATTTAATATTATTTATGGACGACATATAATATTTTCTATTTTGTTAGGAATGAACATTACAACATCTCCCCCATACATTGTTTTAAAACCATGTGCAAGGCCCTCCTAAAACCAAGGGTTGTTTAGGCCTTGCACATGGTTTTAAAACCATGTGCAAAACCCTCCTAAAACCAATGATTGTTTAGGCCTTGCACATGGTCTTTAAACCATTTGCAAGGCCCTCCTAAACCATGTACAATAAAAACCATGGGTTGCTTAGGAGGCCTTGCACATGGTTTTAAAACCATGTGCAAGGCCAACATTTTTTGGGGGGATAATTCAAAGTTTTATTATTATTATTATTATTTTGTTAGGTAGGAACATTCCAACATCTCTCCCATATTCTGTTGTTTTTTTTGACCGACTTTTTGGGGGAGGGTAATTAAATTTTTAATTTTTTATTGTTCTGTTAGATAGTAACATTACAACATCTCCCCCATATTAGGTTGTTTGTTTGGCCAACATTTATTTTAACTGATAATTAAAATTTTTATTTTTATTATTTTTTTAGTAACAAAATATTGACAAATGTTACAAGATCTCCCTCAAACAAGACTATAGAGTACCTCTCGGGGAAATTAATTATCTACCTAAATCCAACTAATTAAATTATTGATACTGCAACTTATTAATTTGATATTAAATTTTGCCAACAATTACATATTCAACCCCCGAGACTACAATTTCAGTAAAATACCCATATGGAGAAATTCAGAAATCATAGTTTAGGTTGCTCCATATGTCGAGCCCGGGGTTCAGACTACGGCTGCCAATGGCTACATTATTTGCATGTAAACTCCTCATGCGTGGGCCCAGTTTGGGACTATGGCTTCCAATGGTTACATTATTTGCGGCTGTGACTCCTTGCGCGGGGGCTGGGGTTTGGGACTACGACTTCTGCTGCTGATGTTTTCACCCAAGAATATTGTTTTAATTTATTAAACAAAATGGATCTATTCACCATATAAATATGTTCACCATCTCTATGAAGGTGAAATATTTCACGAACAAGAACTTTTACGGTACTTTAACACAAATAAACTCTTCTATTTTATATAGACCTAAATGAAAATAAAATATTTTATTCTCGAAATAATTCTATATACAATTAAAATAATTTAATCCACTTTACATAAAATTTAAGATAAGCTGAAATGAAATAACTTGCGTATTCGTTAAATACAATGTCATGTCCAAATAAATTGATGTAATTCCTTGCTTCCAATCATGGAAGATTTGTGCACCAACCATACTCCATCACGTATTCTATCTGCAGCCACAACATTGAAACTATAAACACATGATATGGCAGGAAACAAATGTTTTTTAACATCGCAGAGTTGTATATACTATATTAGCTTTTCTCTTTTTTAAATGAAAATTCCATGAGAACTTTTAGGATTTTAGATCAGTGAGAACTTTGTTACTGAAATTTGAAAGGATTTGTTTTGACTGCTCCTCGTGCCTCGCCTGTCACGAAAGGCTGGAAACCAGAATCTTTTGTGTGACTTCCTTTAAATATGTTGTGGAAAATATTTGAGCCTCTTCCATTAATTTATCATTTGGAAAGCCAATGAGGGAAGCCCAAAATAAATTAAGGATGCTTCTCATCTCATCTCCTTCCGTTTTAATGGAAGAAGAAGAACAGGAAAAGTGTCCCTTCTGGTCTTTGAAGTGCTCACAAACATATGATATTACAAGTATTTAAAGAATTACCAATCAATATCTGCAAGTAGAAAGAACAGAAACATGTGATGTTCTAATAAAACGTGGACATTTGATCTACCTGAAGACATCGAGTATCCATGTAGTCGAAGAGTTAGAAACCCCAAAGCAGTGGAGTTGAGATCAGTAACAACACTTTCTCTCCCACATCCAATACCCTCTTCGCTCCAATAATGGTAGGAGAAAATAATTTGTGGTTATAATCATGTACTTCATGCTGGAGAAAATAAAAGGGTACGGTGATAGACCTGTAAGCATAATCCAGCACCGATTTTATCTCATTTTTTAAATTTCCTATCGGTCCCAAATGTTCAACGCTATCGACCATCCATCCAAAGGTGTTGAATGAAATCATTGACAGAAGTGATTAATTCTCCATCTTCTACTAAAACTGAATTGATTCTCCCTATTACTTCCTTAGTAAGTCTCCCAACATGTTCAGAGATTGAAGGTGCCTGACACATATGCATTCAATATGGTAAATAAAAATAAAAAAATATTCATTTCATTCGTTGCAAAAGAAGTAATAAGTTGAAAATAATTACATGATAAGGAATTGAGAGAGAGCATTTGGAGACACCAAGTGGAAGTTGATAGAGAGCATTTGCTTGACATTTAATGATTGCCATTGAGCTATGAAATTGAAATAGCCAACATAATATTTTTTATTTCCCATTTTTTTTGTTGCAAACTTTACAAATTATGATTAGACAAACATTACAAGATCTCCCTCATATTAATAGCCAACATAATATAGAAAAACGTTACGAGACCTCCACAAAGGTTACAACATCTCCCTCATACTCTAAAATATTATTTTCGGTCGACATAATATGGACAAACGTTACATCCACAAACATTACAAGATCTCCCTCATACAGGGCTGTAGAGCACCTCTCGACGCAACTAGCTTTGGTACTTCCTAACTTTTCAATATTCCTTTTGATAACAAAAGTGAAACATGAAGCAATATCCTTCCTTTCAACATCTTGCACAACTGATGGCTTTGATCGAACTGTATAAGTACTTTGTTCCCAAAGTGGATATTTTGAGACCTAGGAACAAAGGGGAGAGAGATGAATGGTTGAAGGACTCCAATGGAGGATGAATTGATGCCCTGTTCTGCCTACCCAAAGGTCCTTTTATAATGAATATTATCCCTAACTTACCATTGATTTGTAGTCTTCTATTTTTCACCCACACTGCTCAAAGCAGCACAGTTTTATGCCGAACTAGTATGTATCTTCATGTCACAAGCTCTTCCTTGTAGATGAATATGGAACCCTAGAAGGTAGTGTTGATTTGGAAATATGATGTTACAATGTTCCATCCCATATTTAAGACAATATTGGAGAGTAATTTATTGTATAACATTAACATATTAATTTTCAACCCTAAGGCAATGCTAACTTGAACAGAGTTGGGAGATTTCAAATAGGTACCACCAAAATAATGGAAGAAATCAGAGCCACTGCTACAGGCATTCTTGGAGGAATATTTCACAGTGGTAACCTACAACAATCATATATATATATAGCTAATCCATGGTGGTGAAGAGTGGACATTTCCAGATCTACTACTTGGCACATTCAGGAATGAAAAGAATGTTTTAATAAATACATTTATATCAGTCTGTAATATTTGCTGATTTATTCATTTTATCTTGTCATGATGATGTTTGTTTTCCCATATTATTTTTCAACCCTAAGAAAATGCTAACTTGTTTTCTCATACTAGTTTTCAACCCTAAGGCAACGCCAAGGCAATCCCATAGTAGAAATCCTTTGAAACTGTCTTCTAAATATAGTGAGACAAGGATCAACACACTTACCTAAAGAGATTGTTTCCTTTTCTCTTTATCATTGATTTCTATGATATTTGTTTCAAGTAATGCTAATGTTGTTCATCCTGTGCTATTCTCTTGTCAATTTCCTAATAGGGTGGCATTAGATGGCTTGCATTCTACTTTGATCAATCTGACAAAGTCTTTATCTCCAACCAACCATATTAAAATTGAATGGATTTTGGACCTTTCCTCTCTTTCCACTTGGAGAAAAATTAGCAAATGGTTTGGTTCACCTCCAACTTTGACCCAAGTTCTTATCCTTTTGTGATCACTCATCAAGTAGGCATAGATTAACCTAATGTTGTCAACAAGAACACCATCGTCTTTTTTATCATTAGATTCTATGCTCTATGTTTCAAGTGAAACTAATGCTTGTTCATCTTTTATTATTTCTTATCATTTGTGTAAGATATTGTTGTCTTTTTCACCAACTTTAGGTTTGAAACAAATTGTAGTCTTATAGACTCTTTGAGAGAGGCATCAATTGGTTTGTGTTCAGATTATTAAGCATATATAGAAGGCTTCAAGAAGAGAATATCGAATTTGTCCTTCTCTAATCCATCATCAAATAGGTTGAGGTCAACTTCTTCAACACCACATATAGGTTCACTATAATTGTCTGGGGATAAATTAAACCTTTTTAATCTTCAACAGTCTCTACCAATAGAACAGTCTATTATATGTACTAGGAGCTTCAGTCAAATCAAGAGAAATCTTCTACAAACATATGAAGAACAGTTTGATTTTGTAAACCAAGGGGATGGAAAAAGTGCAAGGAAACATCAAAGATCACTCAAAACAGGGTCTACAAAGGGTTTAATGAGATGTATGTTTTTAAAGTAACATGGAATGTTGGCTCAAAATCATACATGGGTTTGTATTAGTGTCCAACACAGGTGGTCGATTATAGTCCAAGAATTTGCATATTCAATGCTTGGAGAGGGGAAGGCCAATAATCATATTTTTGGGGACCCCATATATGATTCATATAGTGAAGCATCTAATGAGAAACCTAAATAATTGGAACCTATAGAGGAACCAAGCATCCACTCAAAGAAGATTCTAATGGTTTTCTTGGACATCTTGGGTTATCCTAATCAATTTCATAATGATAGATGGGAGGAATGCATTCCGAAATTCCATGGGAAATAGGATTATTCTAGGTTTCATGTTAAATTACATATTGAATCTCTTCCAAGGTTGAATGTGTCCCTGAGGATATTAAGATGAATATGTTCAATATATATCTTAACTTGAAAAAAGTGACATAAGAAATTAGTTTATATGGATTCCTAGTAAGGGTTGTATACTCAATTGTAAATGTTTTAACCTCTTCAGTGCTACTATGTAGTGCATAACCTAGCACTTCAGATAAGATTCTATCCACTGTATCTTGAACATGCCCCCAGTACATTAATTTCGGATGCCTCTCAGTTGCAGTAATGATACTAATCAATCGGTTGAATAAGGCCTGAAAAGAGTTCAAATCTAAAATATTAGGCCTTACCAACCTCAAAAGATTGAAGAGCTCTTTAAAATTGTTCTGAAAAATGGTGCATGACAATAACACCCATCTCCTCGTATGTATTTTGGAAAGAGCATGGAGTATGTTGGTGTCCTTATTATGTGGGAAATTCCCTTCATCTAAAACGAGTAGTCCTGGTCTCTAAAGTAGAATTTGTTGGCAAGATTCACCCAATGGTTCAAATTAAACACTTCATATTCTAAGGGTTTATTAAACATGATAAGATGAAAGACACTAGGGAATTGATTCAACATCTGTTGTCACTACAATTTTGAAATTACCAGGTTAGGTTCAAGTTGCTTTCTAATATAAGGTTTCTATAATAAAAAACCTGAAAGAAGAAATCCATAACATTTGGAAGAATTCTGGAAAACCCCTGTTGTCACTACAATTTGGAAAATATTGGGTTAGGTTCGAGTTTATTTCTAACCTAGGGATTTTATAATGATCTTGAATTATAGTTGAAGTTTTTTGTAAAAACCTGAGTGGTTAGGGTATGTGTGCCTTCTCCTCGATTTCACACTTGGGTGCATCTATATTTTTCATCTTTTGCCTATCATGCTATTTTTACCCCTATTACCTCTAGTTTTGTGGGTGTTGAATGAGGGTAACCTTCTCTAATAGCCTCTGCCTTTCCTCTAATGGACTCCGCTTATGATGAGTCTGCTCGCTGGGTCATTTATATGCTTTGCAAGGGGGTATGGATCTCTATATCAATATGGTTCAAATGGAGGTCAAATGAAATTGTCAAATGCAACTCTATTTTTACCCCTATTAACTATATTTTCGTGGGTGCTGAATGAGGGTAACCTGCTCTAATAGCCTTTGTCTTTCCTCTATTGGTAATGAAACCCTGGAGATTTGCCTAACTATCTTAAAATTTTTAAAATAGAAATTAATTAGGGCATGGTACTCACAATTTTGGGAGGCATTGTCTCGACTGACAGTTTCTTTTATAATTGGCCTCCTTTTCCACTACAAAACCACAATCCACTCTCCTTCATCTTCGTGGGTCCAAATTGTTGCTCCCACTATCCAAATCATTGCTCGCACTGTCTCGTTCTTAGACATTATTCTCCAGCCAAGTTGCTCAGTTTATCCCTGATCACTGAATGATATCGACAAGTGCTCGACGAGATGCACAGAGGAAGAAGCTTTCTCGTGAAGATGAAATGAAAATAGCACGCGATAGGTTGTTTTTTGTTATTGTTTTATGTTTTATTTTATTTATTTATATATATGTATTTAAAACTATACACATACACACACACACACACACACATATATATGTATGTATATATTTATATACATACATATATATATATATACACACACACACTAAA
Source organism: Pseudotsuga menziesii (assembly GCA_001517045.1). Classification (NCBI taxonomy): domain Eukaryota; kingdom Viridiplantae; phylum Streptophyta; class Pinopsida; order Pinales; family Pinaceae; genus Pseudotsuga; species Pseudotsuga menziesii. The sequence continues at coordinate 108,083 of LPNX010019386.1, read as the reverse complement.
AAATAAATTTAATATAAAAGTACAAGTAAGATTTAATTTAAAAACATTTAATTTTAATAAGTATAAAGAGATATAATTATTAGGTATTTGACATTATATGCATAGACTTTGTAGTGGTTAAGAGTCATATGGATAAAGGGTTAACTGTGATAATTGTTGGTGATGATAAGGGATAGGGTTTATAGTGGCTCGAGGATAGGTTTTATAGGTATTATGTTTCAGAAGGGTTAAGTGTTTTAGGTTAAGGATTAGTCTCATATGAACCTTCATTTATTTTCTTTAAGTACTATTCAATGTCCCAACAAAAAATACCTAACAACTTTTCATTACAGGTGTCATTATCTCTCTTTTATTAATCCTCATCGAAGTGGCCACTCCACTTCCACTAGAAATTACCTTCTTCAACATGTTCATAATATCTTCTTGGTTGCAATACTTTAGCACCATATACATAAAGAAGTTGTACACTAGTTTAAACCTTTCATCAAGGCTTCTATAAAACGTTGTTATGTAAAAACAAAAAAAATTAATCCATCTCATGACACTTAATGTCCATGTTCCTTCAAGTCTAACGTATCTGTGTTAACCTCTTTTCCATATTCCTATCCTTCATCACACATTCATGTTAGACACACTAGGCACACAGAGAGGGGGGGTGAATCTATGTGTATTGAAGTATTTATTACTTTTTTAATTTTAACAATCAACAACTAATTCATCAATGCATTCTTCTACCATTTACATAATCATTTCATAAACATCTACCACTTCATCATTTCTAAATCATAAGCATCTGAATCATGGACTCATAAAAAGAACCATAGCACAAGAGAACACAACACCATATGATTTTGAGGATTCTAGTGCTGATGATTATTATTATGAGTGGTATCATCATAATATGACAATGATGATGATGAGGATGAGGATGTCACTGATGATGATGATGTCGATGATGATCATGATGCTATCCATGATGACGAACATGATGATGATGATGATGATGATGATGCTGATGATGAGGATGAAGATGATGAAGATGATGAAGATGAAGATGATGATGATGATGATGATGACAATGATGATGATGAAGATGATGATCATGACGATGATGAAGCTGATGATGATGATGATGATGGTGATGACCTTCTTCATATAATATGAAATTATGAAAATGCTAACGATGTTGATGATGATGATGATAATGATGATGATGATGATGATGATGATGATGATGATGATGATGATGATGATGACGCTGATGATGCTATCAAAGGCGACGATGATGTTGCTGATGATGAAAACGACGACGACGACGATGATGATGATGATGTCGATGGATGATGATGTTGAGGATGATGATAATGTTGTTGATGATGATGATGTTGATGTCGATGATGACGATGAGAAATCCTTATGATGTTCATGACGATGATGACAATGATGATGATGCTAATGATGATGATGACGATGACGACGACAATGATGAAGATGATATGAAGTAATTAATTTGATCTAGGTTTACATTTAATTTTAAAAATAATTTTAATGATGGTGTTGATGATGATGACGAAGAAAACGATGATGAATATGGTGATGATGATGATGATGATGATGATGGAATTGATGATGATGATGTCCATGACAATTATGATGATGTCGAAGATGGCCATAACGATTAGAATCCCATAACGATGAATTAGTTTATGAATATTATGATGAATATGAGGATGACGATGATGAAAACAATGACGACGATGATGATGATGATGTTGATGATGTTGATGACGATGACGATGATGATGACGACGATGACGAAGACGATGATGAAGATGATGACGATAATATAGACGATGATGAAAACGACAACGATGATATGAAGTAATTTATAATTTTATCTAGGTTTATTTTTAATTTTAAAAATAGTTTTAATGATGATGTTGATGATGTTGATGATGTTGATAATTTTAATGATGATGACGGCAATGAAGAAGAAGATGATGATGATGATGATGGTGACGATGAAGATGATGATGATGATGATGACAACGATGATGATGATGATGATGATAATTATGATTTTGATGACGACAATGAAAATGATGATGATGATGATGAATATCATGAGGATAACGATGTCATCTTCATCGATTATGATGAATATGATGATGAATGTGATGATTATGTTGATGAGGATGATGATGACGACAACGATGATGATGAAGATGATGATGAGGGTGATTATGATGATGATGATTATGATGATGATGATGATGATTAATGATGATGATGATTATATATGATGATGATGATGGTGATGATGCTAGTTGTAACTCTTTTAAAAATAATAAGATAAATGAATAGGTCTATAATGATGATGATGATGACGACGATGAAGATGATGGTGATGGTGATGACGATGATAATAAGATGATGACGATGACTGTTAACCCAAAAAATCATTCACTTAGCTCTACATGGCCTACACCACCCAAGGACACCCATTCACGACCCTCCATTAGACCCTCACACCCTAAAAAATGCTTAAGGATGAAGAAAAGGGCTTAAAAACCCCAAAAAGGAGCCTAAATAACTCTCCTAGGGGCTAAAGCCTCCAAAAAGGGGCTAAAACCCCTCAAAGGAGCCTAAAACCCTAAAAGGAGCTAAAGTTAGGGCGAAAGGGGATAAAAGCCCAAAAAAGGGGCTAAAGCCTAGACCAAGGGCTTAAAACCCTAAAACCCCAAAAAAAGCTATAAAAGGAGGGTGGGGGGTCACTCTCAAAGACACTTCTCTCTTGCATACTGTTATGCTGCCCATGGATGCCTTGAGACCTCTTTGCCTCTCAAGCCACCCACATCCCCCTATATTCCACTCACATTCCCCATTGAGCCATAGCTCCTCCTCCATTGTTGAGTGAGATAGAGAGGTGCTTCCTTCCAGCTAGGGCATGGTGGCCCATTTCACCAAAGGAGAGGTATAATATTGGCTTTGTTTATGCATTTTTCTTTAGTAGTTTAGTTGATTTCTGACCCATGTTTGTTTGCAAGTTTGTTTATTGACATGTTTTGTAGGTTTATTTCTATTCATTAGTTGTTTGCAGGTAGCCAAGGTGAATCCCTAGCCTTGTTTGTAGAGGGGCTCACGGCCATTATTTCTTGTTCTTTACTTTCTGTTAGTTCCAATTTCTTTACTGCATTTTCCACACGTAGGAACCTACCCTTCTGTCCTATAGACAGAAGGGAGCCATTCCTACCCCTGTAGTAAGGAGAAATCCCTGCTACAGAACTGGCAACCATACCAGGTCAATACCACAGGATCCCTGGTTCAGTTTTCTTTCAAATTTCAAGTTTTTCAGTTTATGCCCTAGTTTTAGAAATTTCTTGTCAAATCTAGCTAAGATCTAGTTTATTTCCAATTTTTGTTACTACCGAAGCCCCTGTAAGGAAAAGCCGAGTCAGTTTGGACATAGTATAGGTTACTATTGGCCCAATGTAACTCAAGATCAGAAAAACCCCAAATTCGAGGCAGGTCACACTTATCGGGCCTGCACTGGGGATGAGGTCGCTCTTTTAGGCCTCACAGGCATGACCAGGCCGCCCTTTTCCCCTTGAAAGGTGTGACTTCACTCAAACAAGTAGACTGCTTCTGTTTGTGAAATCTGTGCGACCCCCTCACCCGTTTCTGGAAAAAATTTGTGAACCCCTTGCCGAAATTGACCCGAAACATGCGGTCTTTCAATCAGAGGTTAAATTTGAGTTTAATAGGTACTGTCAGTGTGGCTCAACCACCTCTTTCTAGCACAGTAGTTAAATTTTAGTTTATGTTACAATGCACTACAATTTCCTGTACAAACAATGTGTAAATTACAAACAAAATTTAATGGCTTAATGAATGTAGCTTAACTAAAATCGACAATAAAATTAACAGACTTGCTCACCCTTCCTCCTCTACCCAGTCATCACCCTCCAGGGTATTCTAGGATACGATGAAGGGCAAGCTCGTATAGTCCTAGGCCCTTCATTGAATATTGTTCTAAACCATTAAAATTGGATGACCTGGAAGGTAGAGGGGGTAGAGAAAGACGGCTTCTCACGGTGCTAAGCGTCCTCCTTGTTGACCAACCTTGCATCTGGGAGGTGACCTATGGATCTACGAATGGGCTTCGTCCCATTGTGTTGAGAGACTATCACTTTATCTTGGTTGAAGAGGAATATAGGTGTAAGGTAGTCATCTAGTTAGGCTGTCACATTCAAGGTTAAAAATGTATTTGTTTACAAATTTCTAATTATTCATTGCTTGCACAACAATGATATGAACTCTACTACAATATGATGAATTCATAAACCATTTGTATCCACCTAATACCAGAAAGACAGAAAAACAAACACACCATACCAAGTAATCAACCCAACTCAGTTCATGACACTAAGAGAGCCTTAAAATTTATCAATTTACACTAAGTTCAAACAAATCCGCAGTATTTGAGGACAGAAGTCCCTGACTACTTCAACCATGGGAAGTACTTGGGCTCAGCCCAAAAACTCATTGTGAGGAGTACCACGGGAACCCCAAAGTAGCTAGCCATTGAGAGGAATTGCCAAGCGAAATGGGAAATGACCCCCACCGATTGAGTAGAAACGCCCGTGAGGAACATTCCAAGTGCTAACTTTTGGCAGTCTTGGTGGCCAAGTGACCACCTACATCCAATAGGAAGCCATTGAAACTAAGGTCCAAACATCATTCCCATCAGTTTGATAAACATCTAACACAATTGATCCCCCACACTCTTCCTCATGCCTAAGAGGCGAACCACAACCATTCGGGACATTAAACCGACATCATCGAAACCATTCTTAGAGATCTCCCACGCCATCAAAAGGCCACATAGCCTCTGATTTAGATTCAAACCCATACCATTCTGAACCAGACCTCCATACCACACCATCAAGCCCCACGGCTAGTGCAAATGCGGATCCATTTTTCGGTATAACCATAGTAAGTGGACCCATTTCCACACCACAACCTATCACCAACAACCCTACAAGTGGCCTAAGCACAGTCATGCAAACTATCATTAGTTATCTGCCACCACCCATAGTGACTAGCCAAGATGGCCCACTTGCAACACACGGGGGCAGTGGCCCTTCCACACACACTTCCCCTCTTGCCACACAGAGGGACAGTGGACCATCCACTTACATTGCCCCTACTATCATACATTGGGGCAATTTCCCCTCCACCCACATTGTCCCTCCCACCACAATTGGGCGAATTGGCCCATCTACAATGGCACAACCAATACCCCCAATTATGCAGGTACATTATGCACCTACAAACCCCACCACCATCCCTTCCCCATCTCACATCAACCTGGGGTCCAATCTTCATTTCATGGCTCATCTTAACTTACCCAATTTGGAACAATTGACAAACGACCCCATTCTCCATCAATATTTTTGGCCTCCAATGCCAACTAAGCTGCCATCAGACATCCCCAAGTTTGAAGGCAAGGCAAGGGAATGTCCCCAAAACCATATTATGACATTTCATATATGGTGCTCGTCCAAGACCATCGTAGATGATTTCATCAGGATGAGGCTATTCCAATGCACCCTTACAGATGCTACGGCCAAATGGTACATTGAGCTACCACAGGCCAAATATCCAGATTTCAACTCCTTAGATTTCATGTTCCTACAGTATTTCCAACTCCCCGTTAGATATGACGAAGGGGTGGAGATCCTGTTATCCTGTCACCAAAGCACTGTGACACATATAACTGGCCACATCCATGACTGGAGGAAACTTCACAGCTTATGTAAAATCCAACTTGACAACAGGATCTTCTTGGATTGGTTCCTCAAGACTTTGATCCCGCCCATAGTGAAGGACATTGCATTCGAATGTCCCCAATCTGGAGAGGAGGCCATACTGAAAACCCAATAGTTTGATCTTATCTACACCCAGTCTGGATATCTATACACCATCATTCTAGATGCCCCCCGTCCAAACACCTCCTACTAGGATGCATCGGGGGCATCTCATGCTGCAGATGGCATCATAGGTTCAGTCTCCCAACAGCCACAGCATTGTCTGACACCACCTACTATTACACCATAACCAAGAAACACTACTAGTGTTTCTTACCAAAACCAAACTCCAGACTATGCTAAAATGATGTCCCAGTCCAGAGCAACAACTTCCTATGCACAACTTGCACCACTGCAGCAGGCTCAAGCCATGGAATGTCCAACACAGCAATACGTGGGGAAAATGCCCACATTTGTGGCACCACAGCCCACCCAAATTTATTATGCACCACCAATGCAAACGGTTCAAGCCCCTGCCCCTGCTCAACCTGCTTCGTTGGGACAGGTATTTGCACAGCAAAACCGTCCCAACCAGCCTGCCCCCAACAATCAACAAGGGAAAACTAGAAATAATCAGCCCCGAAACAAAGCTAATAACCAACCATAGGGAGGTAGTCAACAACGAAACCCTCCCAAAACCAACCCGCCCAAAACCCCCCACGACAAAATACACCAAGATGCAATGCCCTGTTACACATAAACCAACCATGCACACTTTGTGAATTCTATGGGCACTACACATTCAAGTGTCCCCTCATGGGTCGAGCTAAGCATGCCATTTAGAGCAAGGCTCAACAGGCTGCCAATGCTACAAACCAAGCCCAACCCAACCCAGCACCACAAGGACCTCCTCCTATGGTGTTCCAGAACCCACTACCTGTCCAAGGGTTGGTGGCAACTGCACCCCCTCCCCAACCCAATCCCAATGCTCCAAGGGCACCTTCCATGGTAGAAATAGGTGTTCACCACTTGCTAGCCATGACGACTGAAGAGGTCAACTTACAAACTAAATGGAATCAGTACGGTACCACCACTGAACCCACTGACACATCAGCGGAATCTATGTCCAAGTCGGTAAACGCACCTCTTCAATTACCCCCTTTCCCCCACCCCCCCATACATCGAGTGGCCAACAATTCCACAGCTAGAGCTGTTGTCAGCTATAGCAATGTGGATGATTTGGCCCAAACACCAACGGCCATGTCCGCTCTGGAGGTACTCAAAATGTGCCCAATGCAATGAAAAGCGTTACTAGCCACCCTTGGGGCCGTAGACCCCTATGACTCCAAGTTGATCACATTCAACTCAAAGAATGGAGAAACACACATGCCATCCACCATCACCTTCCAAATCCCGGTCTCTATCCGAAACTTGGTTGTGCACCAATGCATAGTAGATGAGGGGGCATCTATGTGCATTATGTCTACCCTAGTCTAGCAGAAACTTGGGTCACCAATTCTGCAACCATCCTCCACGACTTTGCGAGCTTATGATGGCCATCCCAATAAAACCCAAGGAATCCTGACCCATGTCCCCATCACATTAGCTGGGAAGATAGTACTGATCGACATAGAGGTCGTCAACACTCAATTGGACTATAACCTTCTCCTCGGACGAAGTTATATGTACGCCATGAGAGCTATCGCATCAACTATCTTCCATCTCATGATGTTGCCCCACAAAGGGAAGATCATGATGGTTGATCAACTCACTTATCATGATCCTCAAGGGTTGATGAAACTCGCCAACGTTATCCCTACCATCAACACCATTGATCCCTAAGGGACGACCACGCACGCCAATGTTGTCCCTACAATAAACACCATGGTTGACAACACACCATCCTCCCCATTGTTGAATGTGGGCCTTGGGTTGTTTTCCAATACCACCATGATGGCTCCTTTCCCCTTAGTGTCACCACCATTTACACAAAATGAGATTGTGGACTTGTGCATGGTCTCATCCAACACCACTGCACCCAAACAACAACCGTAGTCGCATCCCCAACCACAACCACAACATCATCCACAGCCGAAACATCATCCACAGCAACAGCATTACATGCATCCACAACCACAACCTCACCCCCACATACAAACATCAAGGAGTTATCTGGGCTCATCTCCAGTCCATATGATTCCCTTCCTCTTTCCCCCACCTGGTGTCATGAGCAAGCCGGTAATGGCCACCTTAAGCCTACCTAACTTTACATTGGGAATTTCAGTGTGTGTTGTAATCTCACAGATCACATAAGGTTACCAATAATACACACTAAAACATATATATATACAGAGATAAGAGACAAGAACAGATAGGATAGAACAGAATAATTGAGTTCTTGTGTGGCTCAACAGCCTAATATATACAAGTTACAAACAGTTACAAAATAACTACCTATCGGTTCGGTGAACCGACATGACTTTTAGTTAGCCGACTTAATTAACTAGTTTAGTTGGCCGACCGACGTAGTCGGCTGATCGACTAGTCGGTCCATTGACTTAGTCGACTGACTAAGTCAGTCTTCGTTCAAGCCGACTTATGTTGACCTGCTCCTTCTACAGTGTGGTATCTTGATCCACCATCTCAACCACCAATGCCCCAGGTTGTTTTAACCCCGGTGCAGCCCATTGCAGTCGAGTCTCACCCTCCACCCAGCCTGCAAAATCCAACTCCTGCACCCGCACCGCCCCACCCAAAAAGGGCCAGGGGAAAGAATGCGAAACCTACTGCAGAGACGCGATAAGTCCCGCCTTGCTCCATCTACAAGCAATAGGGCCACCCAACTCATAATTGCCCTAAAATCCCAATGATCTGTGTGCATTTGGATGCCATGGATACAAATGAAAAAATCCCCATGTTCGAACTCCCAAGTGCACCAATAGTCATAAATAAGGCGTTGAGAACAAACCATGCTTGCACACTTTGTGGATTGTATCGACACTATTCTCACCATTGCCAAGACTTGCCTGAATTTTGAATTTCTTTAGCTGACCTTTGATAGCATTCCCTTGAATCTGAGATCACTCTAATCGAAGAATTCCATCCCCCACCTCCTTCTTTAGACACCATGTCCATTTACATGATGTCTAGTTCTACAGACCCTCTTATCTCCACCGTCACCGATGGTCCATCAGACCTCTCTCTTCCATTGTTTCCCCAGCCACTGCCACAACCTCAACCTCATTTACCAGGGAAATAGTGGGGTTCATTCCCAATCAACATGATCCTTTTCCTTTTCCCTTTCCTTTTCCTACCATCTGAGATCGTCAATAAGTCTTCCTTGGAAGCCTACAATATATAGGATTTGACACTGGGAGATCCTTTGTGGTACCTTGAACCACCTACCCTACCTCTAAGGCCCCAGGATGTGTTGACTCATGTCCATCCAATTGAGATGATGTTGCACCTACCTCTAGGTCCATCAAAGACTCCTCCTGTCTCCAGGCCTGCCCCTCTCCCTCCAACAGAGAATGGGGGCAAGGAAACAAAAACCATAACCAATACCATTTACATGATCTCTAGCTCTGGTTTCCCTTTCGTCTCGTTGGTTGTGGAAGATCGAACTGATCTATCATGGCACCACTTACGTGATGATGGAGAGATCTGTAAGACCGCCTTCAATTTTACCCCATTCCCTTTAAACCATAGTGTGGAATCGGTTCTTCCCATAAAAGACTAGATTCTGTCATCCCACCTTGCCAATGACCTTCGTCTCGATAAGGGGGCATACCTCTTCACTGACTCAAACGATTGACTCTTGAAGAATCCATGCAACGGGCTCCACCTCAAGAGAGTCTATGCTTGATATAACAACTATGAGTCCCTTATAGTGTAGTTTTTTCCCTTTCTTATTTTTCAACATTTTTTAGCACAAGTCAGGGGCAGCACCATCAGCTGCTAATCCAAAGTCACCCATAACTGCTTCGAGACACCTCTCACACCTCCAGGCTCAAATTTCTATCTTCTTATGAGACCATCGTCTCATGTTTAACAAATAAATTTTGGGATCGTTTCCTGGAAGCTACCTCGATTTACGAGCCACAGCATGGTGATACAAGTGTCTGTGGACCTGTACTTGTATCACTATTCCCTACTGCTACTCATGTGGTCTTTTGGGCCACCACCCGTTAAGGGTCACCTTTCTTCTTCTTATTTTATATTTTAACACATAGTTGTCTACTCCATCTACTGCACCTTATGCAGACCTCTGGACCACTGTCCACAAAACAATTTTTTTTTCTTGTATGTATTTGGCATATAAGTTCCCCTGGAATTGCACTCACATCGCATGTAGTCAAGTCTGTCCACCACAACACACACACACACACACTCTCCTAACCTCTGTCCAAGAGCCACCTTGGTTTGCCTACCTCTGCCACAGCGACTCGCGAGCCTCTATCATGATCTATCCCACGCATGTATTGGTATTTTTGAGATCCTTCTACTCCGTCCATACTACACGGATGACCTTTGGACCACTATCCATCATCCTGACATGGGGCATTGCCTGCACCACCACAATCGGTTGACCATACTGGAGTTTTATTTAAGCTCTTTTCTGACTCCTAAAAACAATGAAAAGATAGTTGAGTGCAGCTGCTTCATTTATCTCTTTCTAAAGTATAGGAAAGGGCATCTACATTGTCTTGTTTACCTCCTTTTGCAAATCATGTAGACCATTACATGAAAAGGACCACTTTGGTGTATTCAAGCTAATACTATACCCCTCTACATACTTTTATGCTTTCTTGGGCAGAGGGGATGCACTTCACAAAAAATCTCACCATGGGTTGTCGTTAAGCTCTTTCCATCCTTCTCAGAAAATATTGCCAAGCAAACTTGGTTTCGTTCATGCTCATAAAAGTATCTGAATGACCGTCTAGTTAGTATAGGTTTAACCTTTTCCAGCCTGATTGGACTACCAATGGTAATGAAGTCTCTCATCCCCAAAAGGATGAGCGATATCTCTTATGTATACTTTTATCCTTTTTCAGGCATAGGAGACTACCAACAAAAAAGATCCCCCACTAGAGTCTTCTTCATGCTTTCAGACTCTCTAAAATTAAAAGCACCATCGAGCATTTACTTTCTCAGGCTCGCCAAAAATCCATGATATTATACCATAACAATGTCCCTAGACACCACCCCACAGAAAAAAGTTTGGAAACATTCCCGCTTTGGGTCTCCTTTGTTCAGAGTACTCTGCAATGTGTCTTCCTTAGATCCCATCAATATCAAAAGCGTCTACCTCCTCCAAGTATTTCCCATTTGCAGTGACATTCCTGGTATTACAGCTATGATCCCATTCCCATGAGTCAATTTCATTTGCTTCCTAGTTCACGCTACCATCATACTCTGAGCAAAGGAATTTTGAGTCTACTACACTCCCCTACCCCTATTCAACTCTTTCCCTCCCCCCCCCACATTTAGTGGGTCAGTCTGCAGACTGTCTCACATCTGTTGGTTATCTCCCTTGCACTCCTGGTCAAGGAAACATCATTTCCTTGACTAGGGGTAGGTCTCCCTATGTCGATTGCAACACATATATTCCATAGGATAAACCCAGAGGTCCTTGTATCCTAGTTTCATTAACCTCATTCATGAGTTCCTTGGACCACTTGAGAGGAGTCCTTAGTGCCTCTTGGGATGGTTGTTTCTCACGTGCTCGACTCCAACTACATCATCGCACCATTGATATTTGTACAGGGTTTGGTTTGCACAGTACTTGGTCGAAGACCCCGGATGTCACCTGACTCTAGCACATTGATTAGTCTATTCAAGGGACCTAAACAGGTTATGTCCCTTGTGATTTTTGGGTTGCGTTGGAGACAGTGTTCAGAAGCCCTAGCAGTGCTTCTATATAGATTTATGATTGATGCAACATACTTGTACCACAAAGACTCTGACTCTCAATCAATGAGTCCATACAGCTATGTACCATTCCAGATCCAGCAGGTGGTTAGTCATGAAGATATAGCATTCCATGAGAATGCCACGGGTCCAATGTACCAATTCTTCAGATCAGTATTGTATTCAGCCTCACATTGAGGCAACCATTATTGTATCATCAGTTGTATATGATCGGCTCTTGTATTTTAGAACATAGATCAAATTATTCTTTTGACATTGTCATGAGCATGGGGATGCCGGCCTTATCCATATACATGTCACACATTATTTGTATCTCAACCATTGATGGGAACCATATCAATACACAAACCAAAAGCCACCATGCCCTAGCCACGGAAGCACCACCTCTACGTAGCAAATCCTATGATGTCCATCGGCCATACGATGAGCTCCTGCCCTCACACATCAGGGAGCAATCTATTAACCCAAAAAATCCCTCACTCAACTCTACATGGCCTACACCACCCAAGGACACCCATTCACGACCCTCCATTAGACCTGCACACCCTAAAAAAGGCTTAAGGATGAAGAAAAGGGCTTAAAAACCCCAAAAAGGAGCCTAAATAACTCTCCTAGGGGCTAAAGCCTCCAAGAAGGGGGTAAAACCCCTCAAAGGAGCCTAAACCCCTAAAAGGATATAAAGTTAGGGTGGAAGGGGCTAAAATCCCAAAAAAGAGGCTAAAGCCCAGACCAAGGGTTTAAAACCCTAAAACCCCAAAAAAGCTATAAAAGGAGGGTGGGGGGTCACTCTCAAAGACACTTCTCTCTTGCATACTATTATGCTTCCCATGGATTCCTTGAGACCTCTTTGCCTCTCAAGCCACCCACATCCCCCTCTCTTCCACTCACATTCCCCATTGAGCCATAGCTTCTCCTCAATTGCTGAGTGAGATAGAGAGGTGCTTCCTTCTAGCCAGAGCATGGTGGCACATTTCACTAAAGGAGAGGTATACTATTGTCTTCTTTATGCATTTTTCTTTAGTAATTTAGTTGATTTCTAACCCATGTTTTTTTTCCAGGTTTGTTTATTGACATGTTTTGCAGGTTTATTTCTATTCATTAGTTGTTTACAGGTAGCCAAGGTGAAGCCCTAACCTTGTTTGTAGAGGGGCTCACGGCCATTCTTTATTGTTCTTTGCTTTCTATTAGTTCTGATTTCTTTACTGCATTTTCCACACACAGGAACCTACCCTTCTATCCTATTGACAGAAGGGAGCCATTCCTGCCCCTGTAGTAAGGAGAAATCCTTGCTACAATGATGATGATGATGATTATGACGATGATGATGATAACGATCAAGATGATGGTGATGGTGATGATGAAGGTGATGATGATGATGACGACGATGATGAAGATGATGCTGATGCTAATTATGATGATGATGATTATGGTGATGATGATGATTATATATGATGAGGATGATGAGGATGATGAGGATGACGATGATGATGATGACTATGATGATGATCATGATGGTGGTGATGATGAAGACGACGATGATGAAGATGATGACAATGATGATGATGTTGTTGATGATGATATAGATGACTGATACAGAGAAAACTTCTTATGGATTAAGGTACCACAATAGATAGAGTAACCATAGGAATCAATCCCTTCCCAATATGAAAGAGAAATAAAACATCTAACACTAAAGGATCTCGAAAGATACCTTATTCCGGATGGTTGATGTAGATCCTCGTTGAGCTTTTCCAATCCCGCTTGTGTTAACAATTTTCTCTCTCAACAATCAGCAAACAAGAAAAGCATGCTATATAATTGTGTTAGACCTATTCTAGCATATATAATCAATAATGTATAAGAAATTAAAAGTATCCATGGATTCAATATTCATTTAAATGCACATCATTGGACAGGAAAAGATATTTCTATTAATACAAATCAGATATTACAAGAATGACAACCTCTATCGACACATCAGCAAACCAAAGAAACTGAGTCCTCCACCTGGGTCTCCACAATCTAAGTCCTCCATATCTCAATGACAAGCTTAAAAGCAAAGGAAAGCTTGGGAATAACACAAAGTTCTCCAAAGGACAAAGGGATGCAGACTCAAGTATAAGCTATGGCAACAATGGACTATAGTTTTCTTACTCTTCAATTCCTCTCCTTTCAATGTATCCAAAGGGTTCCTTGTATAGTGCTTCAATGGGGTAATGGAAGGTCAAATATGAGTGATATCAAGGCATGTGGAAGGCCAAGAGACAAGTGACTCGGATCCAAATCAAGGAAAACTCCAAAACTATTTGGCCTTTTTCACACATCCCAATGTACATGAGTTTAAGGGTCATATCTACGTATATATGCGAGAAATGGTTTAAAAGTCGCATATGGAAAATGACAAGTATTTTTAGGGATGATATTGGAAACATAAAAGGTACAACAATAGTCCAAGGGGTCCAAAGAGTCTGTATATGGACAAGGAAGGCCATAAATGTGTGATCTACCATATGTGATAAAATCAGCTGTAACAGATATTGCCTAATGTGTGAGGTCAGAGGGGTGATACGATGGCCAAAATACATTATAAGTCCATCCCAGAAGTGGAGTGATGAAGAACCAGGTGGAAGAACCAGCCATCCAACAATATAGTACAAATATCTTTGCATATGACTATAAGTACATACAACAGTCCCGGATACATAAGAGTACCATGGCCATGAATAGACATGATACAAAATATGACATGTGTGGTCATCGCCACATACAATATAGATAGATCAGAATCTCCATGATGAATATATACAAAGGATCATGATCTCCATGACAACTGAAGATATAAAATGGATCAAGATCTTGATAATGGATGAAGATATCTGTCATACATTGGAATAAAGTAACAAGAGCTGAAATCTCATGAGAACTGGCATGATCAAGGAGGTAGCATATCTGGAATGTCGCCAATCTAGAAAGTCTTCTACACAAAATGCTACGAGTACATGTCCTACTATGTGAATAAAGGTGTCGAGGTCGAACATAGTAGTCCGTCATCTGATTACCGGTCATTGATGTATACCATTAACAGACGCAATATCACCCACCGATAATGAAAATGGGAATCAAGGTACTAGAGTGCAATCTACCAAGTGTGAATAAATGTGTTGAGGTCAAACACTTGAAAGAATCCATTGATCAGGGGACATTGATGTATTCCCAAAATTGTTGATGGCGAGAGAACCTGCCACTTATGACTGCAAGTCTCAAGGCACTCAAAATGACTCTAGACTGCTATCCTATAATAAATGATATGAAGTCGATGGGATGAAATCCACCCGAAGGAGGGAATTAAGGCATCCCCCATCATCCAACATGAGGTACTCAGCAAAGCTGTATAATGTGGAAGGACTCGATCATAATGTGCATGAACCAGTACCAGTACCAGGAATGGCCGACATGCAAAGTCAAGAAAACTGAGGAATGGCCAACTCAGGATTCAACTTCCTTTGAACAAGAGAATAAAGGTGAATGGTGACTGAATGTAGGTAGCATAGACTCAATATACAAAACTGGGACATCTCTTCAGCACAAGAGGCATCGACAGAGGCTCCATAGGGACTGGAAGCTTAACCAATCGATGGAGATAAACTTAGAGAAACGAGTATAGCTCCTAATGTCAAACTATTAACCCAACCAATGGATGTGATATACAGTGCTCTGTTCGAAGGAGACACGACTTGACTGTTGCCAAAGATAACATCTTTTCCTGTCCGAATTTTTGGTTTTATGATTTTTTGGACATTTTCAAATATTTTGAAAAGCTTGAAAAAGAATGAAAGTGATTTATAGTTATAGACTAGGAGGAGATGAGTGTCAAGGGGAAAACAAACTAGTTCCAAGAAGTGGAACATACCTATGCTTAATGCAAGGAAACATGTGTAGGATAACGACACTCAGGGGAAATTCCCCTCTTGGTAAAAATGGGGAATCAAGCTGCAAAAGATATATAAAATGGCTATGCTTGGTTAGACATGAGACAAGATCGGGCTATATGGCTGATAATCAAAGTCAGGGAAGCCGGCATAAGGCTCAATAAGGCAAGCAAAACTCATGATAATGCAATTACAACTTGACATAAGGGAGTCCTGGGGAAAAGTCCAACAAAAAGATCAAGAGGAGTATCAAGCTCTTGCGCAAAGCGATGGTGATACTATACAAAGGAATCCCACACCCTAAAGGAAAAATGTCAGCATGGGCACCAAATTCAAAAAAAAATCTAACTAGGGTACCCATGTATGGTGAAGCTCTACCATTCACATCATGTCACTTCTAAAAGAAACAAGGAGGTTCCGTGACAAGATAGAATGGGTTCGTACCTAAGGTTATAATGAAATGATCATAAGGTCATGCAAAGTGAAAATGGATATGAAACCTAACTGATATGTTAGTTTAGATATAATACATGAAATCAGCATGAACGGGTCAAAACCACAGTCAAACCGCGCTCAAAATGGACTTCTACATCATCAAATTAGTTCAAAACGGTCCAAAATGGCCAGAAACGGTCAAAACTATAGAAAGTGGGTAAAAAATTTCAAAAAAAAACTTTAAATAGTAAAAAATTGAAAAATTCCATATCATTTGAAATTTTTACCCATTTGAGCTCAAAATTTCCAACTCGAATTCCGGGAGCATCGTCCGACGAAATTCGACACCGTTTGATCTAGGTAACTCCTCATGTCCTCCTCTTTCTATTTCATGCAAATTTTTAAGCTTTCATGGTCCATTTAATTTTCTAGGCCATCATAAATTATGTTTTTTAGCCCATGTGGGTATCACCCAAGCCCACATACATACGCGGCTATTTTGCAAACAGTTGTGTATGAGGTCGTGAATGAGGTTTTCAAGGATAAATAATGAGCAAATCTCTTGTATTTTGTGGAGGATGGTTTTAGAATGGAGGGAGAGGGAACATGGTGATGTAGAAGAGGCCATGCAAGGTGACTTAATGACCCAACAAGCATTATGTGCATGCGGTTTGTATTATTTTTGGTGTCTTGGCATCCTGAGGGCCAAACCAAGACTCCTCCAGATGCTAGTAGATTACTGGGATCCAAACTCTGAGAGTTTTCATATTGATGGGATGTTGCTTAGTATATAAATTGAAGACATATAATTTATCATTGGTTTATCTCGACGAGGAGAGGTGGTAAATCTCCGATCTAGCGGGCATGGAGGTGGATTGACTATTGATGAGTACATTGCGGTGTATCGATTTCCAGACATGAAAAAGGTTGGGAGTCAAATATGGACAAACTCTATCTAGGTACTGGGACTGAAGGCCATACTGTTTGCACTTGGTAGGATAGCTAGCTTAGCTTCACTCCACCAAGCCTGTTGGCCACTGATGTTCTATGCAGTGGAGTGTATGAGACCCATAGTGTATGACTGGAGCACTGCGCTACTGAGCAACATGAAGCAACAACTTAGTGACTATAAGATGGGTAAGGTGAGAAAATTTGGTTTTGGTATAATATTGAGCATGTTCTTCTTTGAGCGTGTAGTGGGGATAAGCCCTAGAGTGGACATTCCTCCACATGTAGTTCGAGATCCGGCCCAATGACATTGGGAAAATGTTATGCGCAGACTCGTCAGAGGTAGGGTGGCTAGCCCCTACCCAACAGACTTGTTTCCATGGTGGCTGAGGCATATCATTGCCATCAATGACTATCCCTATGTAGGGATAGACTTTCGTGGAGATCCAAACATGCCCCTACCACCAGGAGTGACATATGGCGACATAGGTAATGAATCTCAAACCCACTTTTTAAGTTTTTTGAATTATTAAATTTTTTTGTGTTTTTTGATATATTGACTCAAAAGACATGTTTTGGTGTGACGACACATAGTGACAATCTGTCATGTGTATACAGATGTTGGACCACATCAACCATATGGTTTCCCTTGTCATAGATGAAGGGGAAGAGGGGATGATATCAAGGGTGTGGATGCAGAGCATATGCTCCAAAGCATTCACACAAACTTCGTATGCTTGACACATAGGGTACCCATGGTGCAAGTTGAGGACTTTCCTGAGGCCATGCAGCACCAGGTGGCCGGTGTACCATGGGCATGGGTTCAATTATTTTGATGGCTAGCTAGAGCCGTGGTGTGTTACCACAATCAGAACCCACCTCCTCCTCCTCAGGCTTAGAGACCTGAGGGTACTTCTTTTTGTATGACCGTGTATTATATTTTGGTGGCTTGAAAGCCCCAATTTTGTATTATGACACTTATGTATTATTGTTGGAGACATTTACCCTCATACACACTCTTTTTGGTCAAATTGACCTAGTTAAACCACTATCCTAAGTATAATTGACATTAATTAACATCAGTGGAGCATTAATTGCCATCATCCAGTCACACCCACGCCTTCCTACAGTCAAGGAGGCTAACTGGAGCACTCCGGGGGTGATCTGAGTGATATTAATGCACCTAATTTCTAACTGGTAGTTACAATAAGTTCAACCAATCAGTTAAGGCGCCTCCTCTCATTAAATATATTATTTAATGATTATTTATTATTATTTAATGATCTGGAGTCAATAGGCACCTCCACCAACTTCTGATGTTCAGTTCAGCTTTAGTTAACCTCATCGGGGTTCATTGAAGTCATGGAGCACTAGCACTTGATGGTTGGCTTGCTATGACATGTGTTTGATCTCCTTCAGTTGAGATTCAGTCATTTATTGCACTCCGAATTTAGTTAGGGTTTGGTGAGTCAATTAGGGTTTTGGTCAAGTGGTTAATTGAGTGTGATTGAATGGCTAAGAGTCAGTTAAGCCAGACTCACTCATTGATTTCGAATTGCCTCCTTAGGTATTCAAATTTCTCATGGAGTTAAGCTATTGCTTGACATTGTTATTGTAACTATTCATTGTTTTATTGAATATACAGAGAGGAAACCATTATGGTTCCGATTAACACCATTTCATGAGTATTTGTTGATTATTGTTTCATGAGATTGATTCTTAGTTCCTAGATCATGTGCAAGAATTAATAATTATGACACCACTTTTTGAATGTTAATGAATAAACTTTTATGATGATCGCTTTTATTTATTTACATGCGTGCAAAAATGTATGTTTGTGATATGCTTATTGTCTATGAAACAAATGCCAATTTAACACATAGTTAGCATATGAGTCAGCAACTTGATTAAAAATTCTTGAAACATGAATGTATGTTATATTCTCAAATTTCCATTTTAGCAATATCACATGTAAGAACATTCGTAATAATATTGGATCCCTAATATGATACGAGCCATTAAACTGTGAAACCACTAACTGCGAATCAAGACGTACCTCAAGGGAGAGAACACCATGTGAAATGTCATCACACAATAACTCAATAATGACACTATATTCAGCAACATTGTTCGAAGAAGGCCATAGATATACACCTCCTGAAGACAACACTTGACCAGTAGTCGAAGCTGAGTTTTGAGTGTGACGGCTAGCACCATCGATGAATCCTATGTAAATGGAAGACTCCATCGACATCTGCCATAAGAAATGGAAGCTAATCAACAAACTCGATCACAATAAGAAAACCTAACTATGCAACTCAAAAATTGTACAATAATATACAACAATCATCCCTGGCTAAAGATCATGCATAGTATTTTTTAAGATAGAGCCCATTTCTAGGCTCCTCCAAGGCTATCCCTTCATAATCCACTAGCTCACATGCACCCTTCTCTAACACACGTTTGACCACATAAGGACCCATGCCACATGGGATTAAAATTCCCTACCCCTAAGGGTTCTTTAGCTTGATCCCACAAAAGGACCAAATCACCTTCACTAAACTTCCTTGGATGGACATACTTATCATATTGGACCTTAATGTAATGCTTATTTACTTCTAGAGCCACTAAGGAATCTTGGCGCTACTCATCAAGCTGCTCTAAGTGGACCAAACGTTCTTCCAATGCAGAAGTGTTTGGTAAAATCTCTATAGCTAACTTCAATGAAGGGATTTCACATTCAACCAGCAAGACAAACTCCACCCCATGCACAAGCTGATATGGAGAGAAATCAGTGGCAGTCTTAACTGCGGTTCTATAGGCCCACAAAGCAGGAGATAACATAATATGCCAATTCGTCTTTCTTTGTGCGATGGTTCGTTGGAGAATGGACTTAAGTGATTTATTCACTGCTTCAACCTATCCATTTTCCTGAGGGTAATAAGAATATGAGTTCTCCTGCTTATACCCTAACTTTGAAGCCAACTCTCCCATCATTCTATTCTGAAAGTGCCTACCATGGTCAGTGGCACACTCTTTTGAAGTGCCGAACCGAGTAATAATTTGGTTGAAAACGAAATGTGTGGTTGAGATGTAGAAATCCTAGATAAATGACCACCACACGTCCCTCTATGGTAATCGTTTAGCACAACCTCAACCTCATCAAGGGTTAAACAATGACGTAAAATGGAATCTACCCCACGATGGTACAAAGTGTTATCCACTATAAGGTAGTTCTTAGCTACATGATGTAATCGTCATCGCTCATCTCATGAAAGGTGAGTAGGGACCTTCAACGTTTGAAAATATACAATGATATCCCCATACCATGGGTCCAAATTTGAGATAAGGAAAATATGTTCATCGACAAACGTATCCTCATAAACCTCTTCCTCCTTCAAACTTGGAAAATCATACATGAGCTCCACAAAGATAAACTATTTCTTTGATTTCACCGAAATGAATTCGAGATCGAACTCTTGAAAAATAACAATCAATTTATTGTATTTCCCCCCAATCATCCTTCTAGTGAGGATGAACTGAAACGGATTGATATGAGCTACAACCAAGGTTTGGCGAAGGAGAATGTAATGTCTCAATATCTGAACCGCATGAACGGTGGACAAGGCAAGTTTCTCCACATGGGAATAACCGATTTCCACATCAATAAGGTTTTGGCTCAAATAATATATGACATCCTCATGGAGCTCATCATCCTCTTGAACCAAAACCATACCAACCATCTCCATGGACGCAGCCACATAAATCAAGAAATCATGGCTATAGTCAGGTGGACTAAGCACGGGGGTTGATGCTAAGGCTTGCTTAAGAGCATCAAAGGAATCCTGGGCTCCCTCATCCCAGCAAAAGAGAGTGTCCTTATTTAAAAGACACATAAATTCTTTAGTCAAATTGGAAAAATTAACTACGAATCTCCGCAAGAAATTTTCCATGCCTTGCAAACACTGAATATGACTAATATTACATGGGGGAGACAATTGAGTATTACCTCAAGCTTTAAGGGATTG
This sequence comes from Pseudotsuga menziesii, assembly GCA_001517045.1. NCBI lineage: Eukaryota > Viridiplantae > Streptophyta > Pinopsida > Pinales > Pinaceae > Pseudotsuga > Pseudotsuga menziesii. The sequence continues at coordinate 87,002 of LPNX010019386.1, read as the reverse complement.
ACCCTTATACCCTCCCTTGATACGATGAACCCTAGAAAGTGACCAACATTCACGTAAAATATGCACTTATGAGGATTTAACCGAACCTGGTAATGGTGACATCTTTTGAATACTAATCTCAAATGGTATGGATGATGCATTCTCAAATGATAATGACCAGCGAGGTCATCCAAATACACCTCGATAATCATTTTGAGATCATGAAAAATTAAGGTCATATCCCACTGAAATGTAGCTCCGGTGTTTTTAAGGCCAAAAGGCATCTTCCAATATGCAAAAGTACCCCAAGGAAAAATAAATGCAGTATTATGTTGATCCTCAGGTTTGATCTGAATCTGAGTATATCTAGAAAAACTGTCCATGAAGGAGAATACCTTGCTTCTTGCACACTCATCCAAAATGATCAATAAATGGTGTGGGAAAATTATCCTTACGACAAGCATGATTTAAATCATGGAAATCAGTGCATATATGGATCCCTCCCCTCTTCTTATCAACTGAAACGGGATTTGAAACCCACTCTTTTAAGGGAACAAGATAGAAAATACCAGCTTTTAACAGTTTCTCTATCTTTTCCTTAATGGCAGGTGCTTTTCTAGGATTCATCGCACACAAACATTGTCAAACTGGCTTTGCATCCGAATAGTTATTAATCTCATGTTTGACAATACGAGGGTCGATACCTGGCATTTCCTCATATGACCAAGCAAAGATGTCATGAAACTCTTTAAATAGCTCGGTATACTCCTTGATCTCATAAGGGGAACAACTTGCCCCAATGTAGAAATTCTCAACTTTTCCAGGATCGAAGAAACATTGATAGGAATAGTAGGTGATAAATTCGCCATGTTCCCATCGGCCATCTAACCAGGAGAGCTCAATGCAACCATGGGACTACCAATCTTCTTGCTAAGAATCTCCCTAAATTCATCACACTCCATACGATCGAGCTCAGGAATAAAATATGATCAATGATGTAATTCTTCCCAAGGTGGCTCAACTCCAGACATGGCCTCAATAATGGGTTCATCCGATGGAAAAACATCATTGAGGAAATCATGTGTGTGAGAGGACTCAACTGTCCATGCAGGAAGCACATATAGGTCCTCCTCCTTTGACCATGAAGAGGAAGGTCTAGGCTCTGCAACTTGACCAAGATTTGCTTGATATGCTACCATCATTGTAGGCAACAACACATCCATTTTGATAGGTCCAATCGAAGGACTCGGTGAAGGAAGAATACAAGGATCTTCCATATGGGTAGTGTGAAAAGACATCGAATTCAACGAGGATGAAGCCCCACCAAAATTAGATCCGATCATAAGAATGGGTGTAGGAAAAATAAAGGTTCCCATAAGAGATGGATACATACCCACACCCACACTCCTAGTTGTCGGCTGAGAATGATTGATAATCAAGATAGAAATTCCCGATGATGCATTAACACTTGGATTATGAAATGATGTCTGATTAATGTTAATGATATTCCCATTAAATGGAAAGCATACCACTCAAAAGAGAGAAGAGGCTAGGGCTTGCATACTACACATCCAATTCAGGCCCAACAAAAGATTGTAGTCAAGGGGCGCATCAACCACCTCGACCTCGATCACGACGGTCTTCCCTCCCAATTGGACCTTAAGAGAAGGAAGAATCCCATGTGGCCAAAATTGGATGAACCCAAACCCTTCCAACATGACAAAGACATCATGAAAGCAGCAACGCCTTCGTCAATCACAGTGTGTTTGACGGTCATATTAAGACATTCTACATGAATCAAAAGAGACATGTAGTAAGGAAAGCGAGGCTGTATTCCCATGGTTTCAAATTTGATAATGGAAGAAGAGTTATCATCATCAACCCAAAGAGTAGAAATTAGCAAGGCTCTCCCCTGTGGAGGACAAGTATAAAGTACTTCAAGTGCGGACATTGCACAAGGAGTTTGGACCAAATCCTCGACAACAAAATAGTTCTATTTGGCTCGGGCATTAGGATTGTGCCCTGAATGCTTTAGGACTCCCTTAGGAATGAGAGGTGGAACTTCAGGTTTATCCATAGGTTTTTCGATACACAAAGGGATCTCAGGTGGAGCGGGTTCCTTTTCAAGGTCCAGTGGTGATGAACCATAATCCTTCGCACGAGTCACAACCTTAGTAGCGCACACCATGTTAATGCAACCATGACCAGTATTGGATTCTAGTGGATTATGATCTCCACCCGATGCACAATGAGGATCAATGGTCCCCAAGTTCATATTTTGATTGTTGGGTAAAGGATTAGTTATCATGGCTGGGCCCTGTGCTATGAATCTTGAGGAATCTTCCATATAAGGGCACAAGTGAGTGAGGTGGTCCTCCTTACATAACTTGCAAGGAAACTTTACCTTACATTTAGAATGCTTGTCCCCCTTAGCATTACGAGTGTTCTTGTCATTATAATTATCATTTTCATTCTTATTCCCACCCTTACGATTATTTTTCCCTTTTTTCCTTTTCCTTCTAGGCTGCTGGTTGCCCTTCTGGTCTGATGATTGTATGGAAAGTACACTCACCATTTGGGTATGTTAAGATGAAGCCATGGCTTGTCCCAACATGGATTGATTAATTGATAATTGGCTCACTTGTTTCACAACCAAATCCATAGGTTTGGCACTTGTACAACCCACAATTCCATCGGTATGTGGTCCAGGCTTCATCTTGGGATTGAAACTAGATCGTGAAGCATTAGGTATAATCTCATACAAAAGTCCATATTGAGTGTAGATCAAATCCAACTCTTGTGCCCTAAATATTGCTTGTTCCTCGTTTTGGACTCTGGATGTAGAAACATCCTTCGCGATGTAAGGTAACAATGACTTGAGGAACCACTCAAGGAGAAATTCTGGTGGTATAAAGGATTTAATCAACCACTTTTGTCTATGCCACTCTTGAATATGATCCAAGATATGTGTGTATTTGTCTTTCCAAAATGTTGACAAGAATTCCGTACCAACATCATAACGTACGGGTAGCCGAAAGTGATTGAGGAAAGTCATGTCAAGGTCATCAAATAAAGTGTTATGCCCCCCTTGGTAACTCTATATACTGTTTTGCTGCAGGCCTAGTGAGGGTGCGTTGAAATAGCCTCAAATGGATTGAATCCTCATGTAAGGAATTGGAAGAGCACCAAAGGTGAAAAGTAGTGACATGCTCACTAGGATCTTCTCCATATTTTCCCTCGAACTTGGGAATGTATTAAGGAATCTTGTTAGGGACGGTCGGCCATGCTGGTTCATGAGATATCGGATTGTTCATAAGTCTCGATAAGTCAGGCAAGTTCAATGTTGCGAGGAAAGGGAGCCTAGGTTGAGCCATCTATGCCACACTCCCTAATAGTTCTGATTCATGTAAGGCTGATTGCTATAACTACCATGTCCTTGGCCATAATAACCTCCTCCTATTTGACTCGTATAGGGCTGCATGGAAGCATTATGATGTGGTGTACCTTGATTATGCAGTGCTATAAATCCATAATTGGAAGAGTAAGTAGGTTGTTGATACCCACACCCATAGGGTTGATAGTTCTGTCCATAATGTGGTCCATAAGATTGTCCATGAGAAGCTCCATAAGGTGTCCCATGAGAATGTACATAGTTAGGGATATGGAGAACTCCTTGTGATGGACCATAAGACGATCTAGAAATAGGTATATGACCTCCTGACACAACAGGAGGTACTTGACTCTAAGATACTATCGTGTGAGTAATCGTAGTACAAACATGGCTAGTAGTGATATTCCAGCCCAAAGGACCACGTGAATGAGGGGGAGAAAGGGTTGTCAAAAGTGCGTTTGAAGGAGTAGGGACATGTGAAGGGATGTAAGTGCTATTCCAAATGGTCACTCGTTTTGGTTTTGGTATCCACATCTGATTACTAACACTATTTCTAGGACGGACATGTGAGGTTGCTTCCACCACTAAGATGGAAGGTGCAATGTGACTAGTGCTCCCAAATCTCTCCGCATGGAAAGGAATAGGAGTGCCCCTAGGCGTAGTGCAAGGTTGAAATTTTGACTCAACATGATGTGTCAGATTAGGTGTAGGGATATCAGACATGCCATAATGAACATGACTAGTGCTTGTGGGTTCATAGTGAGTCTCGTCACCTGGAAACCAATACTGTCGACCTGTGAATGAGGGATCATAACCAGAATGTGAAGGTATTTCTAATGAAGGATCATATACGAGAGTAGGATCTTCATCACCAACCTCATGAGGTGGAGAGGACATCTCAAGAATATCATCCTCATGATCTCCCATTGTGTGTGAATCAAAGTGAGAAGCAGTCTTCCCAGACTCTCTATTTCTCTCTCCCAAAGGAGGAGGAGACGTGGAAGGTGGAAGTCCTGCTAAATGATGAGAATGGTGAAGTGTCACACCTGAATCCATAATTACTCAAAAAATGAAAAGAATCGATCTAATTATGCAAACCCTAGGCAAATTAGTGTGCAAAGAGCATACACTTATAAAATGTAAAGCCAAATCACAAGCAAACAAGGGTAGGATATGTGAGCTCCCGAATGAAGTAGGTATGTCTTTCCTAGGAGAGGCTTGAGACTCCCATACACACCAAGTGGAGGTTTGTAACCAATTATAGTGGCCCTTAGCTTCAATGCATATAGCGACTGTGATGTTTGATCCCTACCCAGCTAGGACACCTGTAGAATAACCTCTGCGAAGTACCCCCTCGATAACCTAGGTAAGGCAACTAAGGTCACCTCAATATAATCAATGCTCAGGAGGATAGTTCCAGGTGGGATTGACTATATGGGGTAGGGTAGAAAATCCCAAAACTCTCGAAAGAGCCCCCATATACGAAAACAATCCTTGAAATATCTCCAGTGCTACTAAGTTACTTCCAGGGGTCATCCCAATCATAACCTCTCACACTGCCTCGTGCTTAACTCCCTTGTAAGAGGATGATCTTGAGAAACACTAATTATATAAAGGAATTTCACACTCTCACCTAGACAGACACATAAATGTTTCATTTAGTGGTCTTGGAGAATTTACTCACAATGAACTATTCCAAGACCCTAAAACCTAATCTTGTTGGTGCACCCTATAAAAGAAAAGAGTGTAATTCATTTTATTATGCATTGATTTTAATTGGATTATTACTCAAAAGGGAAAATGGTCGTGCAACTAATGATGTTATGAAGCAACAAGAAGTAAAATGCACACCTAAAAATCAATGCAAATGCATCGTGTCAAATGAAAAATGGGGTATGCTACGACGTGAAGTGCAAAATTTTCCTTCAAATGAATATGCAATCATTCCTAGATGAAAATATTACTAATACTCTCCAAGCAAACCTAATGCAAGTACCATGCAAAATGCAAAATGCAAACAATGCATAATGATGCAAAAAGCAAATGTTTTTGTATTTTTTGAATTAAATGAGATAAAAAGCAAAAGTATGACTCTACAACCCCCAAACTTTGCAAGCACTATCAGACATCACCCAAGAAAAGCACCAAGATAAAAGAGACCTAATGCACTAATCCCAAAACAAAAAATAGAAAATGAAATGACAAGAACATTTTAAAATTTTTTAAACTAAAAAGTGTCTCTGGTCAGAAACACAGGTGTATACAGACTCCAGAAGCATCCAAGAGGACTCAACAATCATCCAAACTCACCCAGAAACACTTAATCTTCCCCAAAAAGGAAAAACTCAAGGCATACGTGACTGTTTGCAGAAAATATGCATATATACGTGGCTATTCTAGGAAAACCCACATGTACACGCGACTGTGAAGGCAAAACCTGCGTATAGGAAGGAAAAGAGATAAAAAAATAAGGAAAATAGATAAGCTGAGACAAAATTTACTCCTATCAAACACTACTAGGAAAACATACCCCTATACCTAATCAGAAACAGAGAAATCAGAGCAATTCAAGAACATTGAATGTTGAAAAAATCCCCAAAGGAAATGACTAGGAACTCCCCACTATGGTCTCCAATTCTGTTATGGAAAAAAATTCCTATGGCTTGGGGTACCACAATAGATAGAGTAACCGTAGAAATCAATCCCTTCCCAATATGCAAGAGAAATAAAACATCTAACACTAAAGAATCTTGAAACATACCTTATTTCGGATGGTTGATGTAGATCCCCATTGATATTTTCCAATCCTGCTTGTGTTAACAAATTGCTCTCTCAACAATCAGTAAACAAGACAAGCATGCTATAAAATTGTGTTAGACCTACTCTAGCATATATAATAAATAATGTATAAGCAATTAAAAGCATCCATGGATTCAATATTCATTTAAATACACATCATTGGACATGAAAAGATATTTCTATTAATATAAATTAGATGTTACAAGAATGACAACCTCTGTCGGCACGTCTACGAACTGGAGAAACTGAGTCCTCCACTTGGGCCTCCACCACCTCAATCCTCCATATCTTAATAGCAAGCTCACAAGAAAAGGAAATCTTGGGAAGAACACAAAGTGCTCCAAGGTACAAAGGGATGCAGACTCAAGTATAAGCTACGATAACAATGGACTATAGTTTTCTTTCTCTTCAATTCCTCTCCTTTTAATGTATCCAAAGGGTTCCTTATATAGTGCTTCAATGGGGTAATGGAAGGTCAAATTCGAGCGATCTCAAGGCATATGCAAGGCAAAGAGACAAGTGACTTGGATCCACATCAAGGAAAAATCCAAAAATATTTGGCCTTTTGCACACATCTCGATGTACGCGGGTTTAAGGGTCATTTATGCGTATATACGTGAGAAAGGGTTTAAAAGTCACGTATGGCAAATAACAGGTATTTTTAGGGATGATGTTGAAAACATAAAAGGTACAACAATAGTCCATGGGGTCCAAAGAGTCTGCAGAGGGACAGGGAAGGCCATAAATGTGTGATCTACCATATGTGGTAAAATCAACTGTAACAACGATGATGACGATGATTATGATGATATGAAGTAATTAATTTGATCTAGGTTTATTTTTAATTTTAAAAATAATTTTAATGATGATGTTGATGATGTTGATAATTTTAATGATGATGATGGTGATGATGATGAAGGTGATGATGAGGGTGATTATGATGATGATGATTATGATGATGGTGATGATTATATATGATGATGATGTTCATTGTGACTCTTTTAAAAAAAAAAGATAAATGAATAGGTCTATGATGATGATGATGATGATGATGATGATGATGAAGATGATGAGGATGGTGACGATGATGATAATAATATGATGACGATGATGATGATTATGATCATGATGATCATGACGATGAATATGATGATGATGGTAATGATGAAGACAACAATGATGATGACGATGATGATGAATATGATGATGCTACTGATTATGATGATGATGATTATATATGATGATGATGATGATGATGACGACGATGATGAGGATGATGAAGATGACGATGAAGATGAAGACTATGATGATGAAGATGATGATGATGGCAGTGATGATGAAGACGACGATGATGAAGACAACGACGATGAAGATGACGATGACGATGATGACGACGATGATGATGATGTGTGATGATGATGACGATGATGACGAAGATAATGATGAAAATGACGATGTCTGATGATGACGACGATGATGATGATGATGATGACGATGATGATGAATATGATGATGATGACGACGATGATGATTAACATGATGATGATGGTGATGGAGATGATGTTAGGATCTATTTAAAAAAAATAAGATAAAAGAATAGGTCTAATTAAATATTTACCTTTCATTATATTTCATCATCTTTTTCATCCATGTCATTGTCTTCTTCATCCAAGTCATCATTTGTATCATCAAATCTAGATTCAACATTGTAAGGGTTGGCCATATCATCATTGGCATCATCATCAGTTATGCTCATCATGTCATCGTCGGTATAATCTTCATTGGCATTGTCTGCTACATCATTTGATTCAACTATTTCTTGGAATACATCTTTTGCTAGATGATCATCACCTAAATCATGTTGATCATGATCTTCATCATCGTATCCTTCTTCCAGAGAACCCTCTTCATTAGTATCCTCTAGGTTATACTTTTCTAGCCTTCCCCTTGGATCGTTTCTCATAACAAATGACCAGCCCGCTTTCCCTGGAAATTCTGAGTAAAATACATGTTCACATTGGCTTGGAAGAACATAGGGCTCTCTTCCTAGCTCAAAAAACATTGTGTTTACCATGGTAAATCCATTATCATGTTCAATAATAGTTCTAACAGGATCACATTGATTCAATCGTAACCTATACCATTTGACAAAGAATAGAACTACCTTAAAGGATTTAAAGTCACAATGTATAATATATTCCAAGTACCCATAGTACCAATTTTCTGAGACTTCTAGATGTCTGTCACTTCTATATGAAACATGGGTCACCTCAAAGACAACAAATATCCCAGAATCTGATGTTTTCTTTGTTTCATCCAATTTTTTGATCCAATGTCTACCTCCATTGCAGGAAATAGACTTATCGTGGTTTACTTGCAATAAGCAATACATGAAAAGATTACACAACCATTCAGTCCTTATGCAACAATACATGGAAAAAAACAACATGTACATCAAAATGTAATTTTCAAAATAAAAGATTTAGAAGAATTGATTAATATGCGTGCCATTTTATCTTTTAAACCATATGCCAAATCGATTTCCATTTCTGTTAGATTTCTATATCCATTGCGTTGTGCTACTGTTACCAATGAAGCCACATCTTTCCATGATATTCCATGACCTGATTATTCACATCGTTCAATCCATACCTTCATCCATTCAAGATTGTTTGTGATGTATAAATGAATTGCATCCCATTCTTGACCAACTATTTGATGACAATAACCATTAAAATGAAATAAAGGTGTAAATCTCCTAAACAAAGTATATGCTCTTAATTGAAGTAAAAACTAGAAAATAAAATTATAATATGAATGATATAATAAATATCCACTAGCTAATAATTACCTTTCAGCTTCCTCAATCTACTTTTCCCCTTCAGTTGCTCCCCTTCAGATTTGTTATTGGAGTTTGGATCACAAACGCGACGTAAATTGAGCTTTGATGATAAAATAGGAAGATATTCACTAACATACAACATTTTTTGGTATACCATATATCCTTCCATCATAGAACCATCAGCATGTGCTCAGTGTCTCACAAAACCATTCATAAATTTCAAGTGCCTCTCAACCATCCACATGGACTTTGAGTGCACAGGTCGACACAACTCAATCTACTCAACTTGGTGTATGAGGTAGTGTTCTTGTGCATTGAAAAATGCCGAAGGTAGATGCTTCTGCATTTCACACATGAGATGAGGAATTTATCTCCTTGAGTACTTCATATATTCTTTATGTATTTCTTTAGATGTCAACCATATACAAGTGACACCGCAAACCAATAATGATATTTAACAAAAAATACCATTAAATTACATATGATGAAATAGTGCACAAAAAAAAATATATAAATTATACAGAGAATTAAAGAAACATTAAGCAAATGCAAGTAATCACTAGTTACCTCATGTATTTACCAAGATTATATATAACTTGTTTGACATTGTTGTCAAAGTTGTCTAGGAGAGATAGAGGTAGAGCATACTGTATCAATATACAAACCATTCCATTTATTAAACAAAGAGTTTACAAACAAGAAAAAAAATATACGCAATCAAATGAATTTTTTTTTATATGGACATAACAATAATAATTACCTTGATGAATACATGCCAATCATGTGTTTTAACCCCCGCAAAATCACCTTTTCTGGTTATGATATTCTTCAAGTTCACACAAAATCCAATGGGAAATTTAATTTTCCACATTACTTCTTTGAAAACATTGCTTTGTTGCTCCGTAAACATCCATGGAATTGAGTTTATATTAACTTGTTCTCCATTGCTATGAAATTGGATGACGTATTTCATTGCATGGTTGCTTTCTTGAATGTCTTTGCAAGCTTTCAGAACTTTCTCTTTCTCCCTCCTTAGCTCCAGTATTTTCCATAATGTTTCAGTAACATTCTTTCCAATATGCATTGTATCAAACAAATGAGCGATTTGTAGGTGCTCATAGTAGGGCAACTCGTTGAATTGAATAGGATAACTTTTCATTCCTCAGGGAAGCCCGTTAATTCCTTCATGATCACGATGGACATCAAGAATATTAGTTTATAAATAAGTTACATCATAAATCAAATATGGCCACTACAATAAACAACTCACGATAAAAAATTAAATACATAACAATTCATATACAACGATCCATACGTACCATGATGACGATTTCTATTATATTGCATCTTCCAAAGGCGAGGTGTCATTCTCTGTGGTTTTAATGTAGTCTCCTGCTTCCCATTGAAAATATTTTTTTCAGTTGTTCTATACCTGTGATTCTTAGAGAGGAAATTCCTATACTCATCAAACACCTCCTTTCTTGAGCTTTTTGAATGACAAGATTTTATCTTAGGACCACAAACTATACATGCAAATTTAACCTTTATATGAAGACCTACAATATTTAGATATAGAAAATCTATGACAAAAATATTCATATATAAACTATTATAACTACTCCATATAATTAAATGCAATTAAAGTGGAACTTAAAATTACAAACCACAAAATGAAGTTAACCCAAGAGCATCGTGTATTGTCCATACAACCATTGCATGGAATTGAAATTTCCTTTTTCGTATTGGTCTAGATACATCATACATAGTGATACCATTACATAACTTCAGTATCTCATATATAAGAGGTTCGATGTATACATTCATATCATTGACTTGGAACNTATTGACAACCATGGAGGAATGTTATTGTTGATAACAAAAATAGGCCACACCGTGTAAATGGATTTCATCTGTGCAAATGGATTAACACCATCTGCTGCGAAAGAAATCCTAAGATTACGTGGTTCTTCTTTAAACCGAGGCCACTTTTCCTCCATATCTCTAAAAGTAGAACCATCTACAGGCATTTGGATAACATCACTTGACTTCTGTTCCTGGCATGGTAATCTATAAATTGCGCTATGTTTTTGCACCTGAACAGTCATTGCAAATGTGGAATGATGGGAATATAATGAAGAACCTTCTGAGGCACCTTTTTTTTACTTTATCAATACAATATCTACTTACATGACATTATGGACTTTTTGTTGCAAATTCATGCTGATTATAATATATAACATGGTCATCGGGGCATGCATGACTTTCTTCATAATGCATTCCAATCTCTTTCATGATGGAAGATAAATATCGATATGTGCGAGGTAAAATATTTGATGGTGGTAACAAAAATTCATCTATTAAGCTACAAAAAAATAAAAAAAATAGTTAATGCAATAAATAAATAATATTAATGAAACACGCTTCATCCGTACGATGATCAATAATGAGTTAACAATACAATTATTAGATGAATACAGATAAACTTTATCATGATCCTATATATGTGATGGATTATTTTACATACCTTAGCATCCGTGTGATTGCAATGTTTGAAAGACCATTCATAACCTTCAATTTCATTATCAACAATACAACGGAGAGAAGATTTGTTTTGGAGCCTTCATAAAGGGGTTCCTATGCCTTATCGAAAAGAGGTATATCATTAACATCATCAAAGTCATCATCATTTTCATTATCATCTTCTTTGTTATCATCCATTATAACATTAAATGAATCATGGATCAATGTATTTGTAACATCATCTTCAACTACATTATCAATATGATCATCTTGTTCAATATGATCATTCACTTGTTCTCCATTAAACATACACGCTCCATGATCTTGATCCTGAACTTGTTCTGAAAGCACTTCCTCTAGACGATATGTTGTAGGGTGTCTTTCCTTTAATTTAAATAGATGGAAACATCAATAGATATACATTAATATATGAAAAATAAAAATAATACATACAATTACCAAAACAAAGAATATAAAAAACTTTATAATGCTAAACCTACAAATGGACGATATTCATTCCCCCCCTTAACGTGTCCATGTTCCCTACAATGTTTTGTGGCTGTTGAGATCAATATTATTCTCCTCTTAAATCCCCTACATTGAGTACATGGACAATAACATTTTCCATCACCCCTTCGTTTCGCTGCATCCCATAGTCTAGCAAGCAATTGTCGGTTGTTTTTGTTTGGATTTAGAATATTTCTATTTGACATTTTGTCACAAACATTGTGAACGAATATAACTGGTTGTCTTGTAAAATCAAGTTCCATGCATCACAATTTTGTCAAGTAGAGAGAATTCGAAGAATAAAAAAATCCCGGCAAAGTGTCTGTCAAAGAAAAAAAAAAAATCCCACAACCGCCTGTTGAAGAATAAAACAATTCCTGAAAATGTCCGTCGATGAACAAATAATTTTTGCAAATCATCTATCGCTTCTACAACAAACATTTCAAAATGTTTTAAAAAATTTAAATTTATAATGGCTCCGTCGTCGGATATCCGACGACTTGAACATAGTTACCATTGAATAAATGGGACCAACATTTTCAAATCTTTCATATTTGACATTATTTTCTTTCAAAAAAACCTTCGAAATAACGTCAGATATTCGACCCTAGAGCATCGAAAAACCTACGGATCAAGTGTCGGATATGTGACATCAGAGGTGTTGAAAAACCGACACCAACATGTCGGATATTTGACACACTGGTGCGTTGAAAAACCTATGCCACAGGTGTCAGAAATTTACCGATGCTATGAAAATTTGTTGATCGCTGTACTTCTTAGTGATTACTGTCCGACACATCTGTACGAAGCGCCGGATGACGTTGGATTCTGTCGTCAGATTTTGGGTTCAAATCCTATTGTGTTTGATCATATGTTGAAGATTGATTGAAGACAATATTTCAAATTTTTTTTTTATGTCCATGTTTAAGATAGGATTTTCCCCTTTTTGGTTTTTCATCTTTCCTTGTTTTGTATTGACAAGCAGTATGTAAAGGGTGACCAAGACTTGTTTCTAGGATTTATATCTTTGATATATTTCTAATATTTTACATAATTCAGGATTAATAGGGGTTGTTAGAATAATAAAAACCCATTCCCATACTTAGGATATAAGTTTAATCAATTTGGACATTAAATTCCGAGGTCCTAGACTAGCTAGTTGGAATCTGCTTGCTTCCTTATGGTCAAACTTTCCAAAAATTCCTACAAGAATGATTTAGAATGATTCTGGATAAAATTCTGACAACCCATCAAAATACCTAGTTTAGAAAGTGCACATTCTTGCCTTATCCATAATTAGACTGCTTTTCAACATATTTTAAGGCAAAAGGTAAATCTAGTCTTAAGGAAATTGCCTTGCTTTTTGTACAACTCACCCTCCTTCTTTTTCTCTTCCAAAAGCATGATTTTATCCGATTTCATTCACTTATCAGCTGGTAAAATTCATTCATCTTATTCATGAATTTCTTGTTATTAAACTTGCACAGTGATCTAGGGACTAAAAACAAGTATCATCAAAGATTAATAACAAATAACTCATGAAAATGGTGTAATCGGGCTACGGAATGAGTAGCCTCTTTGTATATTCACACAAAGAATGAGTAATTACATTACAATGTCATGCTGGAAGCATGAATGACTAGAAATTTGAATCCTCAAGGAGGTCATTTGAATTGAATGAGTGAGTCTAGCTTAACTGAATGTACGCCACAGTCAACACTCAAGTTAACCACTGATCAAAACCCTAATTGACTCAACTGAGCCCTAACTAAAGTCGGAGTGCAATAAATGGCTGAGTCTTAACTGAAAGAGATCATACACATGTCACAGCAAGCCAACCATCAAGTGGTAGTGCTTCAATGACTCCAATGAACCCTGATGAGGTTAACTGAAGTGTAACTGAACATCAGAAATGGTTGGAGGCACCCTTGTTGACTCCAGTTCATTAAATAATAATTAAATAATAAATTTAATAAGGAGAGGCACCTTCACTACTCTGTTTAACTAATTGTAACCATCAATTAGCAATAAAGTGCATTAATGACACTCAGATTACCCCCGAAGTGCTCCAGTTAGCCTCCTTGACTGAAGGTAGGCATGGGTGTGATCTAGTTGATGTCATTTAATGCTCCATTGATTTAAATTAGGTCAATAATACTTAGTATAGTGGTTTAACTAGGCCAAATTCACCAAAATGAGTGTGTATGGTGGTAAATGTCTCCAACACTTGGAATATTAGGAAAGTGTTTTATGCACCTATGGGGGGATTTTTGAATTTTTAGTAAGCCTGCTTTTATGCTGATTCCAATAGCATCCTTATGCATTTTAATCTCTGATGTAATTATATATTTGGATAACCTTTTTTTTCATAAGGTTTGCTGATATAAAATTATTCAATAGAATTTTTTATTATGGTCCTTTTACAGCCTCCATTTTGAGTGAATCTATGCATGTTTTACAAGTAATTTTGTGAGTTGAATTGATCTAATCTTGGGATTAATTTCCACATGTTATCCTCTCTAATTGACTTTTTAGGATCCACATCACTCTCTTAGGGAGAAAATTCAGTCCTTTCAGGAGCAAAGGTGTCTTCAGAATGACCGTCACAACTGAGGATAATCCCAATGCAGTAGCCGATAATATCAAGTGGCACAACAAAAGGGATGAGGAGTATGGTATTTTGTGTCTCATTATTTATAGAGACCTTATTTTCCATTTAGATGGATTGACACCACCAAATGAAGTATGGAAGAAGCTCCAAACCTTGTTTGGAAAGACAGATGAAATGAGGGGACATTCACTAAAGAAAGAGCTTATCTCACCAAGCCCAGGAAATTTTGAGTCCTTACAAGTCTACTTCTCAAAGTTCAAAGCTCTTATTTATCAGTTAAAGCAAGTTGGTATTGAAAATAAATATGAACAAGTGGTCTTCAATATACTTTTAAAGCTTGGACCTGACTATTCAGTGTTTGTATCGACCTTCCATGCCACAAAATTGATAGCTTGAAATTGGAAGATTAATTCACTTGCATATTTCATGGAATCCTCAACCTAGGAGAAAGATACATTGGACATGATGGGAACCATAAATCCTAACAAATATCAAGCTTTGGTTTTTGGAGATTCAAATATGGATTCCAAAGGCAAGGAGAAGTCAAACTCAAAGACGCCTCCTAATCAAAAGAAAGACAAATCCAAGCTTCATGCGGGTTCTTCAAGCTCTAACAAGAATTAACATAAGAATAAAGGTAAGGATGAAATGAGAAAAAAAACATACTATGGTAAGGTATATCACACATGTTAAAAATAATCCCAAGCTTAGATCAATTGAACTAAAAAAATTGCTTGTAAAACATGGATATATTCACTCAAATTGGAGACTGTATATGGTGCATAACACAAAATTATATTTAATAATATTATTTTATACAACCTCATGAACCCATAGGCTATCCAAATATATAATTACATCATATATTCAAATGCCTAAGGAGGCAAGTAGAATCATAACAAAAGAAGGCTTACGAAAAAGTCAAAATCCCCCCAGGTGCTTAAAAGACTTTCCAAATCTTCTAAGAATGTCACAAATGGGATTAATGAAGTGTATCAGCTGATAAGTGAAATAAAGTGGATAAAATCATGTTTTTTGAAGAGAAAATATGGAGGATTAGTTGTACAAAAAACAAGGCAGTTTCCTTAAGACTAGCTTTCACATTTTGCCTTAAAAGCTATTGAAAATCAATCTAATTCTAGATAAGGTAGGAATGCACACTTACTGAACTAGGTAGTTTGATGAGTTGTTAGAATCTTATCCATATTATTTGAAAGGTGCTCCTATAGGTATTTTTGGCAAGTTTTACCATGTGGTGCAAGTGGATGCCATCTAGCTAGTGTGGGACTTGGGAATTTAACAAAAAATGATTAAATAATATATCCTAAGTATGGGAATGGGTTTTGATTATTCTAATGCCCCCTATAAATCCTGAATTATGTGAAATATAAAAAATATATAATATATATTGGTCCTAGAAATAATTCTTAGTCACCCTTTACATACTGCTTGTCCATGCAAAACAAGGAAAGAGGCAAAACCACAAAGGGGAAAATACTCCCTTAAACATCGACATGACTCACAATTTTGTAAAATTGTGTCTTAAATTAGTCTTCACCATATTATCATATATCTCAGTATATATTTGATATTTCTGAAAGTCTTTTTAGAAAAATCGTTGGTGAAGATGTCTGCAACTTGCTCAGATGATGCGTAGTAGTAGAGAGCAATAATCCCATCATGCACAAGCCCTTTGATGTAGTGCATATGGATATCTATGTGTTTGGTTCGCTTCGTATATACTGTATTAGTTGAGATTCCAATAGTAATTTTTTTTTCACAATAGATGACTGTGTAAGTCTCAGATTCAATCCCAAACTCTCCAAGTATACTCTGAAACCACAAACATTGAGTAGTTGCATTCACATCTCCTATGTCTTCTACCTCTGTAGATGAAAGTGTAATGGAACTTTTATTTTTGCTTTACCAGTTGAATGGACCATGTGCAAGCATAAAAAAATATCCAAAAGTTTATTTTCTATCAGTGTTATCACCTTCCCAATTAGAATCAGTAAAACCAACTAACTCTAGGTCATATTTTGCAACATAGTGAATCCCATGTGTCTTTGTTCCTTGTACAAAGTGTAAGATTCTTTTTGTTGTCGTCCAATGGATGACATGAGGCTTATCCATGTGTCTAGATTCTAAACTCATTGCATAAGATATATCAGGTTAAGTATGTGTCAAATAAATAAAACAACCAACCATTTTCCTATGTAGTGTGGTGTTTACCAATGGAGTTGAATTTGATTCTTCAAGATTAACTCTTGGAAGGAAAGGAGTCTTGCTTGGCATGCAATCCTTCATGTTTAACTTTTTTAGAAGGTCTGAATAATACTTGGACTAATGTACTTTGATTGCAATATCTAATTGAGAAATCTCAAGCCCCAAAAATTGGCTCAACAATCCCAAATATGTCATGGAGAAAGCATGGTCCATAACATCCTTCAAGGAGGAAATTTCTTTCATAGAAATTCCTGTGATCAAAAGGTCATCCACATACAAAAAAAAAATATTATTGAACCATGAATCAACTTAAAATAGAAATTTGGACCAAACTTCCATCTAGTAAAGCTAAGTGATATAAAAATCCCATCAATATTGGCATACCAAGCTCTGGGAGCCTGTTTTATACCATATAATGATTTCTTCAACCTGCACACAAGAGACAGATTAGTAACAAAACCTTATAGACGTTGCAAAATATATTCTTTGAGATATCCATGTATAAAGGAACTCTTCACATCCATGTGATTTACCTACCATTGCTTGGAAGCTGCAATGTCCAAACCAAGTTTTATAGAGTCCATCTTGGCCATTGGTGCAAAGGTCTCATTGTAGTCAATGCCTTGGACTTGGGAGAAGCCCTTGGCCACTAAACTTGATGTATAATTCATAGGATATCCATTATAAGAAAGAATTTTCTTGAATACTATGAAAATATGATTCACAGAAATATGTAGGAGCTAAAAGAATCCTCACAACTCAATATATTCACAAATTAGGTAGAAAAACAATGAAAAGAGCAAAACTAAAACATAGAAATGGTGACAATAACAGAGTTTATTATGAATTTCCAACATGTAAATATGTTTGTAACATGTATATATTACAATAGGAAAAAAAATTTAGCCTTTGGAGGAAAATTGGATGCATACATGTGGCAGGCTTAGATTGGACCTCAAAACCCCCCTAGGTGGACCAATGAGCTAGCAAACCACCTCAAACTATCACTAATGCCTATGTGAACGTGGATGAAGCATGCTAGGAAATAAATGAGGGTAGGATTGTTTCAAGGAATTCTGCAACAGGTGTGGACATCGCCTGTTCCTCTACCCTGTATGATACAAGCATAGAACAAAAAACCATTGCAACATATCCTTTCCCTAGATAGTTAATTTACTCAACATAAAACCACTATCATAACTCATATCTAAATGATATTGTCCTTGTTTCAATTTTATGCATGCAATATTTAGTACCTGCAAAGAAAGATCAAAAGACAACACACCAAGATGAGAGCAACATGATAAATTAACAATCTATGCTAGTGATCAAGGAATCTAACAATATTTAATTGATATTGACACAAATTAAGTATGGGAAAGGGAAACACTTTTGTATTAATGAATAAATAAGGTAAAGATACAACCATATACTTGACGTTTTCATCTTTTTCTTCCACAATGGACTTACAACACTCCTCACTCACAACAAGCTCTTCGTGCATAGGCTCACTCAAACTTGCCTCTAAACTAGATCTCTGTCCAACAACATAAGGGTGATTTATTTTGCCTCCATTCACTCACTCCATGAAGGATTCATTTATAGGCCAAATGATATGAGATTCACTTAGGAAATGGATATAAGGTGATCCCAACAGGTGAGGAAGTAGAATGCCACCTATCCCTAGATAGTAGGAACAAATTCCATGGAGGATTTTGTAAGCAAGACTCTAGAATATTCTTTTTTTTGTGTTTTAAGTCCATTGATGCTCTTGGATTAAGTTGAAAAGGCATCAATGCTTCTTGCTCATAGTGAAATAGCACCGACGACGCCTAGTTTCACAAGACAAAAGGAACTGGGGCTCTTTTCTCCATAGGACAATGCACCGAAGACACTCTGTCATAACCGAGTAAAGGAGTTGGACTCCGTAAGGATGAAAAAAATACACCATAGGAATAGCTTACCAGGATCTCTAAAGAGTAATCAGGAAACAGTGGATTTTTCAAGTGCAACATAATTCCCCCCAAAGTATGAAGCTATAAGGATGTGATAGGTAAAATACTTTTCTAGACATCAATCTGGTATTAGAGGCAATAAGAGATGAGTTCACAACTGACATAATACTAGTAACTAACTTTTCTAACTCAATCATGGTTGTGGACCAATAAACTACAGATTCTTGAAGATGACCATGTCATGGCTTCCAAGAATACACTATACATCCATTATCAATGACGTAGAGAGTGGAACATGGATACGAAACATAAAAAGTAGATCCATGTTATCCAAACCTAATACTGGACATAGCCACCAAACATACTATGTGGATCCATGTCATGATTGCAAATAATATTCCATCACAACCTAAGGATAGGCAATTATGCTGATGAAGCCTAACTGCTCAAGGTATTTATTCCAATCCCTAACTGATATGATTCTAACCACGTGAGTAGATTTCTTGACGTTGAACATGGTAGAGACCACTTGATTACTAGTCATTGATATATACTGTTAACAAGTGTGAGGGAAATGACCATTAATGTTAATGATCCCCAAGGTATATCAGTACATTCTTCTGAGTGTGAATAGATGTTTTGATGTCGAACACTTGATAGAATATTTCAATCAGAGGTCATTGATGAAAACCTACTATTGAAAGCGAGGAAACCTGCCATTGAGGCATGCAGGCTTCAAGTTACTTCACTAGGTTTCTGAATCTAATTCCTAGATGATGTGTTGAAGTCGAAAGGAATAGACTCGTCGAAGGAGGGTCGTGACGTTTGTTGAAATATTGTAAATTCAAAGGATATTCTAAATGTTTTTAACTGATGTAACCCAAGGGAGATGTTATTAATCCTTCGAAGGGGTGTTACTACTATATTTGGTCATCATAGAGTCATGAGGTAAATCCGCCACTTGTGTCGGGTCTTTAATACCCTAATAAATAAAATAAAATATTGTTTTTGAGTATTCCTAGATGAAGTCGTCCCATACAGTTTATTGGGGCTGGCTTGTCTAGTGCAAAAGTCAAGTTGACACGTGTATAAATAGAGGTGTTGTGGTTCTTATTTGAACATAGAATCACTCACTCGTGTAACACATAGGAGAGAAAGAGAGACATAAAAGAAGGAGGAGAACAACGTTTTTTGGGGTTGTCTTTTATACATCTTATACAAAGGAATTTTTTCTAGGTTTTCTTCCCCTTGAGGGTTTCCCAGGATAAATGTTGTGTCTATCTTGTGATTGTGTTTCTATCAGTGATTCTTGATATATTTTTGTGATTTTTGAATTGAATACTATTGATACTAGTCTAGAATATGAAAACTTAATGTTATCACTCTAGGAAA
>LPNX010019386.1:5658-61163 GCA_001517045.1 Pseudotsuga menziesii | reverse complement strand
ATCAAACCCATAGTATTACCCACTTAGACATTAATCATTTATTTTTGTCTTATTTGCCTAGTTCATGAGTCCCACCATGTGCAAGTTGCTAATTGCCTATCCATAGAGGTAAAACTTTCCATATTTGACTCATGTAGTGCTTGGGAAAGCCTTAGGAATCAAATCTACTTTATTCCTAGCCTCCTAGGCACCCTTCTGCTTTTTCTGCTTTATTGCCTGCTTTTTTAGTGTTTTAAGGCACATAGGAAAGCAAGACTAGGTGAGGTGAACTTGTTTTTTGCCCCTTTCATCCTCCACTCTTTCCTCCATGAAAAAACATGTATGAGCTTCCATTCCATCACTCATTAGCTTGCCCATGTGCCCTTGCCAATTCGTGAGCCTCATGACAGATTTGGGATCAGCTTTTTACACCTATGGGGGATTCGCCTATTTTGGGTAAGCCTGCTTTATGATAGTTTTGGATGCCTCCTTATGCATTCAATATCTTGATGTATTCTATATATTCAGCAATGTATGTTATTACAGGGTTGGCTATTGTACACTCAGTTAATATAATTTTGTGTTACAGCTCCATATTCAGTCTCCATTGTTAGCAATTTTGCATGATCAATTGATAATTGTTGTGGGTAAAATTAATCTATTTCTGGCCTGAATTTCTACAATTTGAAGCTAAGGATAAGAATGAAAAAGACCTAATCAAGGCAATGATGATCATTATTGATTACATAAAGGTGTTGGTTGTGGAGCCTAATATTCTAGATCCAGAGATATTATTCAGTTGTGTTTGTACCCCAGGTGTATTGTACACTCATTTCCCCTGCCTTGGGTTTCAGGGATGGAGCCCATGAGAATTTGTTTTTGGATGTGTGTTGGCCAACAATTTTGCAGACCCATGGTATTGGGTTAACCATAGTATTTTCCCATGGTATTTCCCCTATAAAAGAAAGCATTGTAACACGACTGTGTATGGTATTATTTTGTATTGGAATAGATACTGTGAGAGCATGAAGAGGAAGTGTAGCAGTTTTGCTGCAGGCTGTATCCCTTCATCTTTCTGGACTGTAACAAAAGGACTGGCAATTTGTTTGTGGACGTAGCCCAAAATTTCGGTGAACCACATTATATTTGTGTCTCTCTGTAATGTTTTAATGTGTTTTGCATCTTGTTTATTGATTTAACTGTATATCTGTTATTTCTCTGTGATCATGTTTTTCTAACAAAAGGATCACTTGATCCCTCAAGTGTCATCCAAGAAGACACCTAAGCAAATGTATGATGGACTTTCCAGAATGTATGAAGGAAATAAAATCAACAGAAAGATGAATCTGAGAACTCAATTGAAGGGCACCAAGATGAGCAAAGGAGAATATATTCAATATTACTTCACAAGGATCTCCCAGATCAAAGAGAAGCTAAGTGCTATTGGAGATATCCTTGATGAGGATGAATTGGTTATGACTGGTCTCAATGGCCTCACTAGACCTTGGAACTCATTCATCCAAACTGTATGTGCAAGAAAAGAAAGTATGAAGTTTGACATAGTGTGGGAAGATTGCATACAAGAAGAATTTAGAGTAGCCAGTAGAGAAGCCCTTCTCAGAGAAGATGATCAGGATCTAGTTGCTCATACTAAGGAAATAAAAAAATCAAACTTCAAGAAGAGTAATCATAATCCGTCAAAGAATAAATTCTAGAAGAAGAAGAAGAAGAAGGATTACTCAAAGTATCAATGCTACAACTGTCATAAGATAAGGCATCTTGCTAGATAATTTCCATCACCAAAGAACAAAAAAAACAAAAGACATCATGCTCATCTAGCTAAAGATGAGGATGAAGAAAGACCTCAAAAGAGAACTAGAGGTGAATATGTACAAGAATATGTGTTATTCTCTGCAATCTCTGGGTCTGTAACACCTGGAGAAGATACATGGCTTATTGATAGTGGTGCCTTTAAGCACATGACAAGAAATAAGACAACTCTGTCAAATCTTGAAGAGAAGAATTCTCCCTAGAAGGTATCATTGGGAGATGACTATCAATATCCCATCAAAGGTATTGGTGAATCAAGCTACAAGCTTGACTCTGAGACCTCCATGAGGATGAAGGAAGCATTTTATGTACCATGTTTGAAAAATAACTTACTCTCCATCTCAGCTCTAGATAAGAAAGGATATAGATTTTATTTTATAGATGGACAAGTACTCATGTGTTCCAAAGGGAAGACACTTGAAGATGTTGTAGTCATTGGATAAGAGGAAGGAGGATTGTACAAGCTCAAAGGAAATCCAGAGACAACCCTTGTCCATGAGACTACTAGCTCAAGTTAATTGTGGCATAGTAGACTTGCTCACATCAACTACAAATCATTTCCCTATGTGAGTAAGGTGGTAACATGTTACCATATCTGAAGATCAAACATCATGGAACCTACAAGGGATGTGCACAGGGAAAGAACATCAAGAATAACTTTCCAAAAGGTGACATAAATACTAGAGGTATGTTGGAACTAATCCATTCTGATGTATGTGGTCCTATGCCCTCCATATCCTTAAGTGGATATGAATACTATGTCACATTTATTGATGATTATTCAATAAAGACTTGGATACACTTTTTGAATAATAAAAGTGAAGTGTTTTGGAAATTCAAGGAATTCAAATCCTTGATATTAAAATAGTCAGAAAAGAGAATCAAGACACTGATATCAGATAATGGTGGAGAATACACTTCAAAGGAATTTGAAGCATTCTGTAAGGAGGCGGAAATCAAGAGGGAACTAACCACTCCCTATAATCCTCAACAGAATGGTGTTGTGGAAAGAAAGAATATAACTATCATGGAAGCAGTAAAGACCATGATTCATGATCAAGACCTCCCTATGCACCTATGGGCTGAAGCTGCAAGAACAACCATATACATGAAAAATAGATTATCTCACAGTGCTCTTGGAGTTAAGACTCCTGAAGAGATGTATACCGGAAAGAAACCTAAAGTAAGCCATCTCAAGATATTTGGTTGTCCAGTGTATGTACATATTTCTAAAGAGAAGAGAACCAAATTCGATCCTTCTAGAAATAAGGGAATATTTGTAGGATACTGTGAAGTCTCCAAAACCTTCAGGATATACATTTTAGGATTTCACCATATTGAGATTAGTAGGGATTTAACCTACGATGAAGAGGCAACTCTTAAGAAATATAGAATGTGTCAGCTTGAAGAAGTACATGAAGAATATGTACCTCCCAGACGGATAGAAGCTGAACCAACTTATGAAAGAATAACATCAAAATACCATGACATGATAGAGCCTCATGAACCCCCTACTATGGATATATCAAGAGAGAGAAAACCTGTGGGTAAGAGAAATCATACAAGAAGCATAAATATATGGAGCACCAGAAGGCTCCACAAGAACCAACAAAAGATCAAAGCCATATTCTAGTTATGTAGCTTCGATGTGTGATCTTGTAGACCAAGAACCCAACAGCTATGAGGAATCTGTGCAAAAGAAAGAATGGGTTGAAGCAATGATAGAAGAATACCAGTCGATCATGAAGAATGATGTTTGGGATATAGTTCCCAAACCAGAAAATAAGAGTGTGGTTTCTTCGAAATGTATCTACAAGATAAAACATGCTACGGATGGAAGTATTGAAAATTACAAGGAAAGATTTGTGGCTAGAGGATTCTCTCAGAAAGAGGGGATCGATTATGAAGAGACATTTGCTCCAATAGCAAAGTACACTTCCATTAGATCTATCATGGCACTTGCTTCCAAGATGAAGTGGGACTTACACCAAATGGATGTAAAGACAACTTTCCTTAATTGTGCGATTGAGGAATAGGATTACATCCAACAACCACAAGGATTTGAATCCAGAGATAGAGCAACTCATGTATGCAAGTTGAAAAAGGCTCTGTATGGACTAAAGCAAGCTCCTAGATCATGGTATGGAAGAATAGATAGCTTCTTGACAAGCATGGGCTTTACCAAGAGTAAAGTTTATCCTAATATTTATATGAAGATTATGGATGATAAACTAGTCATACTATTGTTGTATATGGATGATCTATTTCTGACTGGAAATGAGAAATAGATCAAGGATTGCAAGAAGAAGCTAGCCGAATAATTTGAGATGAAAGATCTTGGATTAATGCATTCTTTCCTAGGGATGGAAGTGTGGCAGAGCCCAAAAGGAATCTTTATGAATCATTGAAAGTATGCAGTAGAAATATTGAAAATATTTGATATGTTGGATTGTAAAGTGATGGCCACACCCATGGACACCAACTTAAAGATTTTGTTTTATGAGACATCTGAGCTAGTGGACATGACTCACTATAGACAGATTATTGGGTCATTAGTGTATATGATGAACACAAGGCCATATATATGCTTTGCTATGAACACCTTGAGGCGGTATCTAGTTAAACCTAGACGAGTTCACTTGATAGGTGCAAAGCATGTGATGAGGTACCTAAAAGGTACGATTGATTTGGGATTTTACTATGGGAGAGATCATGACTACAATTTGTATGGGTATATGGATTCAGATTGGGCAGGAAGTACCACAGATATAAAAAGCACCTTAGGTGGATGTTATTGTCTGGGATCCACCATGATCTCATGGTTTAGTAAGAAACAGTCCAGTGTTTCTCTCAGTACGGATGAAGTAGGGTATATTTCATCTTTCTCTATTTGTTGTTAAGCGATATGGATTCGGAAGTTGATCTCAGGAATATTTGACATGGAGGTGGACACCATAGTAATTTTCCATGACAACCAAAGTTGTATAAAGATGATAGAGAATCTGATGTTCCATGACAAATCAAACCATATAGAAATCTGATATTTCTATATAAGGGATATGGTACAAAATGGATCCATCAAGCTCCAGCATGTGGGTACCGATGAGCAAGTTGAAGATATACTAACCAAGCCTTTATCTCGAATGAAGTTTGAGTATTTTCACAACAATATTGGTGTAGTTCAGAGGGGATTTCCTCATGAGGAAAATTTATGGAACTACAAATGATGGAACCTCTTCGAAAAAAAGGAAGATCAGGTTGGAGACATGAACCCTCCTCGTAAAAAGGGGGAGTAGGTTGATGATATGAAATTTCCTAGGAAAGGGGAAGTAATGATGAGACTGACATCAATGATGGATGATAGTGATGATGCTATGACATTTATTTGTGGACAATAGTATCCTCTCTTAAGGATGGAAGGTATAACACTCTTTTCATGAGAGTGGTCCTTACTAGCTAAGGATGGCTTTGCAGATGCTGCTCTTGCATCGAGAGTACTCACATTCACTTGCGGATGATAGTATCCTCTCTTGAGGATAGAAAGTATACCACTCTCTTCAGGAGAGTGGTCCTTACTAGATAAGGATGTCCCTACAGATGTTACTCTCATGGAGAGTACCCACATTCAGTTGTGGATACCATAGATTAAACACTCGCTCAGGAGTGGTCCTAACCATAGTGGTATGGATACTCTACGATGAGTCCTCATGGATGCTAGGAATGACATTATGTATGCATTTGAGATCTTCCCTACATACTATACTCTTGTATGGAAAGTATGCATACATTCATATGTAGATGCCATTGAATAACACTCACTTGGGAGTGGTCCTAACCTATGTGGTATGGATTCTCTATGATGATTCCTCACAGATAATGTAGTATAACACTCACTTGGGAGTGGTCCTAACCTATGTGGTATGGATGTTCTACAATGGGCCAACATTGTGTATGCAGTCGAGATCTTATTTGTATACAATACTCTTACATGGTAGAGTATACCTACACGTGAGTATAGATACCATAGTATAATACTCACTTGTGAGTGGTCCTAACTTGTGTGGTATGGATGGTCTACGATGAGTCATCACAGATGATAGGGACAAAACTAGGTGCATTTGATATCTACATTTAGTTGTAGATGAATCAACTGATTGATTTCATGGATCATGCTGATGGAGAATTGCATCATCCTTGAAATTATTTCCTAAAGTGATTGGGATTGATCATCTTGCAAATAGATCATGTGTACTGCAGGTAACGTAACAACGAAGGATCAAGTAGATCAAAGTGTGGCTGAAAAGGATCAAGAAGGACCAAAGGACTACCGCAAAGGATCAAAAAGATTGAAGTTCTGCTGCAAAAGGATTGAAAGGATAAAAGTGCTGCTACGAGGGATCAAGAAGATAAAAGGCTACTACAGAAGATCAAAGTGTTGCTTCAAAGGATCAAGAAGATCGAAGTGTTGCTACAAACGATCAAGAAGATCGAAGTGCTTCTACAAAGGATCGAGAAGATCGAAGCCTTGCTGCAAAGGATCGAGAAGATTGAAGTGCTGCTGCAAAGGATCAAGAAGATCAAAGTGTTGTTGCAAAGGATCGAGAATATTGAAGTGATGCTGGAAAGGATCAAAGTACTGCAAATGATATGAAATGTCAAAGTGCTACTACAAAGGATTGTAATATCGATGCGTTGCTTCAAAGAAAGGATCAAGTGATCATGTGATGTAGAAGATAAAGAGTAACTATTCCAAGTTACTAATTGTGAAAAAAAACTTCCTGTGACATATAGATGTATCTCCTCAATGTATTGTTGTAATTGTCTCTCTATTCTCCTATAGTCTATGATGATGTTGTCAGTAGAATATCCTTCTCATTAAGGGGGAGTGTTGAAATATTGTAACTTCAAAGGATATTCTAAATGTTTTTTACTGATGTAACCCAAGGGAGATGTTATTATTCCTATGACGGGGTGTTACTATTGTATTTTTTCATCATAGTTTCATGAGGTAAAGCCTCCACTTGTGTCGAGTCTTTAGTACCCTAATAAATAATATAAACTATTGTTTTTGAGT
The DNA here is from genome assembly GCA_001517045.1 of Pseudotsuga menziesii. Lineage (NCBI taxonomy): Eukaryota > Viridiplantae > Streptophyta > Pinopsida > Pinales > Pinaceae > Pseudotsuga > Pseudotsuga menziesii. Next base: position 54,280 of record LPNX010019386.1, on the reverse strand, counting down.
ATTCCTAGGTGAATTCGGCCCAGACAATTTATTGGGGCTGATTTATCTAGTGTAAAAGTCAAGTTGACACATGTGTATAAATAGAGGAGTTGTGGTTCTTATTTGAACATAGACTCACTCACTTGTGTAGCACATAGGAGAGAGAGAGAGACAGAATAGAAGGAGGAGAACAACTTTTTTTGGGGTTGTCTTTTATACATCTTATACAGAGGAATTTTTTGTTGGTTTTTCTTCCCCTTGAGGGTTTCCCAGGATAAATGTTGTGTTTATCTTGTGATTGTGTTTCTATCAGTGATTCTTGATATGCTGCTGTGATTTTTTAATTGAATACTATTGAATCTAGTCTAGCATATGAAAACTTAAAAATGTTTCCCCCATCATCAACACGAAACATGGAACAAATGTTGATTTTGAAGTGATCATACAACCATGAAACTAACTCAGACATGACTGAATTTATAGGAAGGTAAAGTTACTGACGAGTTGAATTTTAGAAGAGACATCCTTTGAAGAATTTGTGGCACAACAAATGACTTGGAAGCATTGACTTGATGAGACAAAAACCAGATGTAATGCAAGGAATACGACAATGAATTCTTTGAATTGAATCAAAGGTGTCAGGTGACTCATGAAAGTGGATGGACTCGGAGACAAGATGAATACCCAACTGTTTAGATATTCAAATGCATGTAGGTGCCATGTTCAAAGGTGGACTATGAGCTTCCATAGAACAAAATGCAAAAATACTCCCCTTACCCCTAATTGCTCCATCACGAAGGATGAGTGGCTCTTTTCGTTTTGACGAGTTCAAAGAGGGTAACAAACACTCATTGTAGCTCATCAAGTGATGAGTCCATTCTCACATGTTTTACGAACTTAAGAAAGGAGGGGTTTGTTTCCCAGAAAAGGTCCTTCATCATTTGATTTTATGAGTCTGACAAAAATGAGCTCAGTATCGTTCATGTTTAGAGAGTTTGAACGAAAATACAAGGAGACTCCAAAAGGTCCTTTTTTTCCAATTTAGTCCCAAAGGCCCAAAAAAGTATAAATAATGCCTTAGAGAAATATTCTCAATGATATCACCCAGAGTGTTCCTTTTATGTAAATAGGCCTAATCGGTTCGAAAAATAGATAATATACCATTGACTAGTCGATCGTTCTAATACTTTTACAAGTGTGAATGTAAAAAGTTTGCTTGGAAATCTTTTTGTGTTTTTAAGGAGACTAAAAATAGCTTAAATATAACTCCATAACGAGTTCTCTTTTTCATAAGATAGTTTTTATGAATTTGAAAAAGCAACAAAATTGGACTCGACACTTTTTTACTAGGTTTTTAACGAGCATGTGAAAAGTGTAAAAAATGCTCGGTACTTTTTAATTTTAAGCTAAGTATGAAAAATACAAAAAAAACTTATAACATAGCCATTATACTTATGAATTTAACGTGGAAATCTTGAAAAATGTATTAGAATCAACTTCATTATAAAACTATAGGGAGCAAATGAAAACACCCATAACATTTTGTCGGAGACATTTACCACCATACACACTCTTTTTGGTCAATTTGGCCTAGTTAAACCACTATCCTAAGTATTATTGAATTAATTGACATTAGAGGAGCACTAGATGGAATCATCTAGATCACACCCATGCCTACCTTCAGTCAAGGAGGATAACTTAGCCTTCTCCTACATTCAGGGAGGCTAACTAGAGCACTCCGGGGGTGATCTGAGTGTCATTAATGCCCCATATTGCTAACTGATGATTACAATTAGTTAAACAGAGTAGTGAAGGTTCCTTCCATCATTAAATTGATTATTTATTGAGTATTTAATGAACCAGAGTCAATCGAGGCACCTCCATCCACTTCTGATGTTCAGTTACACTTCAGTTAACCTCATCGGGGTTCATTGGAGTCATTGAAGAACTACCACTTGTTGGTTGGCTTGTTGTGGCACGTGTCTGACCTACTTTCAGTTAGAATTAGTTATTTATTGCACTCCAACTTCAGTTAGGGTTTAGTTGAGTCAATTAGGGTTTTGATCAATGGTTAACTGGAGTGGTTACTATGGATTACATTCAATTAAGTTAGACTCACTCATTCAATTCGAATGACCTCCTTGGGAATTCAAATTGCTTTGTCATTCATGCTTCCAGCATGATCATTGTATTGTATTACTCATTCTTTGTGTGAATATACAAAGCAACTACTCATTTTGTAGCACAATTACACCATTTTCATGTTTTATTGTTATTAATCTTTTATGAGACTGTGCTTCAGTCCCTAGATTACTATGCAGATTAATATGGTATCATAGCTCACAGAGGGATGAATCTCAGATCTCTCAAAAACAAGGTTTTTGATATATCTTGCATGAAAATTGAGCAATAGCTCAAAAATCCATCACTACACTAGAAGCCAAGGCTTACCACTTAAATCCCCAAGTAAAGAACTTGTTGATCAAGATTGCTTGATTTCCTATGCTAGGTGTGATGAAAGCCTAAAATGTGTAGGCTGTTCGACCTTAGATTGCCCCTTTTGTTGTGATTTTTAGGTTTTTGATAGGTGAAAGCATTCGCTCCAATAGATTCAGATGGCTTCTTCTGTAGATCTCTTGACTCCATTCAATTTCCACTCATGGAAAGGAGACATGGAGATCCACCTATGCTCTAGAGGACTCTATAGGGTCACCATGGACACTAGAGAAGAGCCTGGTTCTGCAATAGACAAATCTAGATTCTTGAACAAGAAGGATGAAGCATTCGGATTCTTGTGCCTCTCTATTTCCCGGTATCTTCTTTTCCATCTATCGGGATTGAAGACTCCAAAAGAAATTTAGGACAAATTGGAAGCCCTGTATGGAAAGTAGGATGATTTGAGAGTTTACCAGCTCAAAAATGAATTGATGTCTCTCCATCCCTCCAATTTCGAGACCTTGAATGACTTTTTTGTTGGAATATAAAAAACCCACTCATAAAATAATTAATCATTATTTGATTAATTTCCTACCCACTAGCTTAGATAGTTGGCATCCACTTGAACCTTAGAGTCAACACTTGCCATCTATATCCTAAGAATGATTTATTTCTGATTCTAGGTTGATCTTGACCACTTTATGGCCATCCAGAGTTGGTAACTGCGCTTACAACAGATTCTGCTTTATCCTGCTTTTCTATGGATAAGGTAAAGCTAGTAAACTAGGAAACTGGCAGTTTTTGTTGCCAACCCATCCTCCATTATTTTCTCTCCATATTCTATAATTAGCAAGTATTTCCTTCATTCATCATCACTCACACATACTATTTCTAATTCGTGAGGTGCTTGATAGATTGGGAAAGTGCTTTAGTCAACTATGGGGTTTATCATAATTAGTAAGCCTGCTTTATGAGCTAGCTTGAGTTGTCTTCATGCAACTCCTTTTTCCTTTATAAGGACATATTACCTATCTAATAATATCAATTATCATTTTTATTGATCATTCATTAATGTGTGTTCATTAACTATTCTTCTTCTCTCCTTATGCTAATTCTCTACAATTCTATGTGAGGTTAATTGTGTGCCTAAATCCTTAGCCACTTTATGAAATTCCTTATGCCATCAAGGATTTACAGAGATAAGGTTCTCAAAGTTCAAAGTCTACATGGTATCAGAGCTAAGGATATAAAAGCTATACATGATATCAAATCTTTAAGAGTTCATTAATTAATCCTCCTTTTTTAGATTTGCAGGTAACTCTTCGAATGGATTCAAGAGTATCGATTCCTCTTCTTTCTCCATTCACGAGCTATTTAGAGTGGAAATTGAAGATGATTTCATATCTAAAGAGACAAGGTCTCTATGAGATATCTATTGGAGCTGGTGAAGAGTCTTATGAAGATCCAAGTGACTAGTTGAATGACTGTGATAGAGAAATTGGAGCAATTTTTCTAGGTATCTCTCCATGCATGCACTACATTATTGATTTTGTTGATTACCCAAAGGATCTCTTGACAACATTGGATAGAGTTCTGGGTAAGGACAATGAGGATCCTTCTATCTATGTGGAGAGTGCCTCTAGCTCCTCAATGATTTCTCTCTTGCTCAAGATGTATCAGCCTCTACAGTCTCCGAGTAAGTTGATCATGAAGAAGAAGTTTCTCATATAGTTTCTGTTTCTACTACTCTCCTTGATTCAAATGCTTCCTCTTTCAATCAAGAAGAAAATATTGAAGAGCCATCTTTTTCTGTCTCTTGAAGTAGAAGATCTTGATTCATCTTCTTATGATGCTATTGATGAAAAAGAAGTGACTAATGGAGTTGATATTGCCATTAATGATTCAATCACACATTTAGTGTTCTCTATGTGTTGTAATCCCACAGATCACATAAGGTTACCAATAATACATACTAAAACATAACTATAAATCAGATACAAGAGACAAGAACAGATAGGAAAACAGATTATATTATTACAATGAGTTCATACAAGGCACAGAACTGAACTGAGTTCTTGCTTGGCTCAACAGCCTAATATATACAGGTTACAAAACAGTTACAAAATAACTACCCGTCGGTTCGATGAACTGACAAGACTGTTTAGTTAGCTGACTAATTATTCTAGTTAGTCGGTCGTCCGACTTAGTCGGCTGATCAACTAGTCGGCCCATCGATCTAGTCGGCTGATCGACTAAGTCGGTCTTCGTTCCAGTCGACTTCGTCGACTTGCTCCTTTCTACATCTCCCCCATGAACAAAACATTTCTTCATCCCGAAGAAACAGGGAGGTCAAAAAAATTGAATGCTTGTCAAACTATTCAGACTTGCTCGTGCTGTGGACTGTGCAGATGGATAGTCGGTCTTCTTTGGACACAGACTTCGACGATAGCTGGAGCTGTGATGGCCAGATGATGCTGAAAGTTGGTCCAACTCTGTAATGCCTTCTAGATATCGATCGTTAAGGTAGTGAGACTTGAAAGGATCGACATATTTTCAGACATGGGCATTTCTGTGATATTCTCCATGTTGGGACCCAACAGTTGGTTTTGCTCTTCTGCAGCATTGATGAGCCGTTTCATCTGTGGATAGATGATGTCGACTTTCTCTAAGTTGGGAAGGGCCTGTTGAACCCACTGATGTGCCTCTCATTCTAGCTTCTGTAGTTTGTTGGTCTCCATCACAATTTGTTCTTCAATGGTCTGCCGCAGTTCTGCCTCTGTCGACTTCCGGCTCTCCAAAGTCTGAATGCCCTGCCTTGCCTGCCTTGTCTGCTGATAGACCTGCCCATAGTGAGTAGGCCAGTCTCGCAATACTTCCTCAGTGACAACTGATTCTTCCATATGATCTTGGAGGACCTTGTATGCCTCCGAGAATGCAGTGTGTTGGGCCAAGAGCAGTCGAACAATCTCCTCCTTTTTCTCTTCCTTGGTCTCTTGCATCCGGGTCTGGACAGTCGATACCATTGTCTCAAAGAGCTGATATGCTCTTTCAAGTGGTCGATCAGTGTCGACTTCGAGAGGGCCTGGTACCACGGTTTGGACTAGAGCTCTGCATCTGCCGAGAAACTTGACTTCTTCTGCATTTTTTGTTACCAGCTCTTTATTTTTCCAATCTGTCCGTTTCTTTGACTCTTTGGCCATAGTTTTCAGGAGTTGGTCGACCTCTGTGTCGTCCAAGGAAATTGCATCCCTTAGGCTAATCCGGAGACCGGATGTTCTATGCTGCTCTTTCTTTATCTACTGTTTGTCTGGATGTTGCTCTTGGGTATCTGCAGCAGTTGAGGTTGGCTCTGTGGTGGGTGGAATGGAGGCTGAAGGTTTTTCTGGTTGGTTAGGTGGTAGAGAAGACGGCTGTGTTTCTTTTTGAGTATGTGGTGGGGAGGTGGGGGGTTTTTCTCTTTGAGGAGGTGGGGTGGCCACTTCTGGTTGTGAAGATAACGGTGGTTGTGATGGGTTTGGATGTAATTCTGGGGGTGGGGATTTTGACGGTGGTGGTGGTGGTGACGGAGGTTGTGATGATGGTGGTGTTGGGGACGGAGTGGGGGTATGGACAGGGATCAAAGGGTTGACTGGAGTATGTTGTGAACTTTTGTCAGAAGAGATACCTGCTTCCGAAGGTGTAGAGGGTAGGTCATCCTGGTCGATTGGTTCGATGACATACTTTGATGTTCCTATTACGTCACCCTGTTCATCGTGGGTGAATGTCGTCGTAACAGTGGCATAAGGCTTTCTGCTGGCATAGAGAGGGGATTTTGTCTGTATTTTCTGGGCTGACTTAAACAGTCTAGGAAGTGTCACGAAGAAAGCTTGAAGGTCAGCGTCTTGGGTGACCTTGGCTCTGAGTGCCTCCGGGATGGCTCGTTGATATTCCTCAGGGGGACTATCGGCCTGCTGTACTTGTGCTTGTTCTTCGACTATGGTTGTCAGGGATGGGGGTAGAGGGGTCGACACAAGGTCAACCACATTTTCAGGTGTCGGGCCCATTTTTGCTTTCTTTGGCTGACCCTCTGGAGCTCCTGCGTCCACGTACCGTTGAAACTGAACCTCGACTGACACTTTATTGGCACGGGCATCCTCGACAATGTCTACGGACACGGCTGCTAGTTCCTCCTCATCATCGGACGAGTCAGCCAGGATAAGCTTGCGCTTACCCCTACCTTGTTGTAATTTTTGGGTTTTGAGATTTTTCCTTGCGACAGCTATCTCCTTAGCCAGCTTCTTGATGATGCTCTTAGATAAATCATATTCTGGGTCATTGCCTTCGACTTCTCCTGTCTGTACTTGTGTGGGGTCGATGGTTGCTGGGGTCGAAGGAGTTGTCTATTGTTGTAGTGGTATTGTTAGTTGTTGTTGTTGTGTTGGCTGGGGTTCGACTACTTTTGCAGTCGGAGGTTTGACTGTGATGTGCACCCAATTAGTGGGCACAGTCGGGGTGTCCTCCGACACAAATGTGCTGATGTATAAGTTCAGCTCGTAGTCTTCTTCCTTTTCCTAGTCAATGAGTGGCTCGATGATGGAGAAGTCGACCTGTTTGGTAGCCTCTGGAATTGGTATCTTTGTCTACGCTTGTCTGGCCAATTCTCGAAAAATCTGCTCGACCGTGGGATAGTAGTCGAGGTCCTATGCTTTGGGGTCCTGACCTCGCATGTACCATACTGATATGTGGTCAAGTTCTAACTGGATATGAGACTTAGCAAGGAGGTTTCATCGGATGTTCTGGGGCACCCACCACCTCGTCGTGCGAACCTTCAACTACTGGAACCAGTTTTCTAGGAATACTTTCCCCTGTGCCAGCTCATGTAGGGTGCCTTTCTGTGAAAAGGGATTAAACCCGTGCATTTGGAACCTAGTTGACTCCCGGAATACTAGACTACCTTCCGGGAAAATATGGTACATAACAATCCAGAGAATGAGAGAGGGGAATTTGATCATACCTCCCATCTCCTGACAGCATTCACAGATGGTTTTGATCATATCAGCAACATAATCTCTCCACTGGTAGATCCGACCATCGGTCGTGATTGTGTCGACCGCTTCCAACATCTCTAGTTTAAGGTCGCTGCCCCGACCTGCCAAAGTAAGGGTGATTGCTATGATTTTAGCCACAATTTGTGGCATCCTTGTCGCAATCTGGCTGATCATCAGTCCTTTGGAATTCTTGCCCGACGGTGAACCCGTAAGTTCTTGGACTAACCCGTCTTTGATGCCAATAGGTACAGGGATACCTTGGTTGGACAGACCCGTAAGTTTAGAGATAACATCCCTGGTGATATCGATCGGCTGGTCGAAGTAGAACCAGCCGTTATGGTAGCGACTGATAATGAATTTAACAGCTGCCTCCTTCGTCCCACTGAAGCTTGCCATCAGTGGTGCATTAGGATAGTTGAAAATGCCGCTCTTCCGAACTTTCTCTGCGGCCTGGGTCATTCGGTTGTCGACATAGGCCCACTCTTGGATCTCTTGCCAGAGTTTCTGGAATGGGCCCTCCCGTACCTTTGAGTTTTTGATTTTCTTTAAGCGGTTGAGCAAGGGGGTGTCTTCCACTTGTAGCTCCTTTTCCTTGGCCGCAGCTCTAGTTAGTTTGGGTGCCATTTTGTCGGACTGGTCGGGGTTTTGATAGGGTTCTTGGGTTTTGGTCAATTGAGATTGTGGGTGCCCTGAGGGAAATGGGTGTGGTGAATGAACCTTCGACGGCCCATTATTTATAGGTGTGGTTGGGGTTGAGTGTCGGGATGGGCGTATTAATGGTGGACTTGACAGTCCAACTGCATTACTTGAGTGTGAATTAATGGGGGATCTGTTTCGGCGCTCGAGGCCATCAATGTGTGATGGGACTTTCGAATTCGATGGTCGGTGTCGTGGGTGAAAATGGTCGGCCTGACTGGTCGATGAAGTTGGTCGATAGTGGTGATGTCGGTTGTCGAAGTAGTGAGTGGCTATCATGGTTGGATGTATTATTTTGTTTGTGGAATTTTTCTATCTTTTTATGAGTTTTGATTGACGGTTAAGGCCATTGTTTGATTTTTTTAAATTTTTTTTATTTTTTTCAGTGTCTATAACGTTTGAGTCGAGCTCCATTGACGAGCTTCCGAAACACTAGGACCTGTAATGTCTTCAGTCGGACTGATCCATTGGGATGTATTTCTTCGACAACATAAGGTCCCATCCATTTGGTGTGTAATTTCTTGGGTTTTCCTTTGACTCGACTATTATAAAGTAAAGCAAGGTCGCCGACCGAAAGGTTTTTGTTTTTGATGTTACGGTCGTCCCAGGATTTTTGTTGTTGTTTGTGAATTTCCTGATGCTGGATAGCCATGATTCTATGCTCTTCAAGCTTACTGAGTTGAAATAGTCGGTCCTTTCTGGCCTGTTTGACATCAACATGTAGTATATGTGCAATAATAGGAGTCTGCTGTCGGAAATGTAGGGGTACGACGACTTCCTGCCCGTAAACTAATCTGAAGGGTGTTTGATCAGTCGACCGTTTATATGCTGTCCTATATGCCCAGAGAACCGCAGGGATTTTCTCATCCTAGTCATCTTTGTCGGTGTTGCATATTTTTGTTAACCTTTTTGTCAATGTTTTGTTAAAAGCTTCAATCACACCGTTCGATTGAGGATGATATGCAGTGCTTTGTCGGTGGTCAATGTGAAACTGGTCGGTCAAATTTTTGATGGTTTTGTTGATAAAATGTGATCCTTGGTCGCTATTCAATGTGAGTGGGCATCCAAATCTAGTGATAACGTTTTCGTAGATGAACTTAGTAGCTACCTCACTTGAACATGTATCGACGGGTTCAGCTTCTGCCCATTTGGTGACATACTCCACTACCGTGATAATATATCTTGCACCTAATCGTTTGGATGGGACAGGAAACGGTCCTATGAAGTCTATAGCCCAAATTTTGAAGGTGAGACTAGGGTTTACAGATATCAAGGGAATTTCTGTACTCGGCAGAGGTCGACCAATTCGTTGACATCTATCACATCGACTAACAAAGTTTTTGCAATCTTTGTGGATCATTGGCCACCATAAGCCCGACTGTTGGATTTTTCTTACAGTTGTATCTGCTTGAAAATGTCCTCCTGCTGGTCCATAGTGTGCTTCATGCATGATTTGTTCTCTCTCATGGTTGAGTACACAATGTCTTAGAATGTCATCTAACCCCATTTTGTACAAAAATCCATTGATGAGGCTGTAGGGTGCAGCCTTCATAGCTAAGATTTGTTTCTTCTTGGTGTTCAGACCTTCGAGTGCCTGACCTATCTCCAAGAACTGAGCTATTTCTTCTAGTTCTTCGGGTACTGCTTCTATGCGAAATAGATGTGCATCCGGCAAGTCGTCGTCGACTCCGGTCAGTTCCTCCCCTGTGTCGATACAGGATAGGTGGTCGGGTCCGACATTTAGTTTTCCTGGTCGGGCTACTACTTCAAACTCAAATTCTTGAAACAGGAGTAACCATCGACAAATTCTCCCATGATGAAGAGGTTTATTAACAAGGTATTTTAAAGCTTGATGGTCTATATAAAATATGAAAGGGTTGGCTAGTAGGTAATGTCGATACTTCTGGAAAGCAAAGACCATACCTAGGGCTTCTCGTTCAGTGGTCAAGTAGTTCCTTTCAGCTTTATTTAATTTTCGACTGCTGTAGACGATAGGGTAATCCATCCCATCATCCCCTGGTTGAGTCAGGATGGGTCCAATTAATTAGTCATCGATATGCACATGAAATTTAGTCGACCAGTTTGGAAATTTAAGTATGGGGGCTTCGACCAGTTTTCTTTTCAATTTGTCGAAGAATATTTGACATTCTTCGGTCCATATAAACTCCTGGTCATCTTTGAGCAGTTCCTCCAGAGGGTAAGTCATATCTGAATAGTGTCTGATGAATTTCCAATAATATCTTGTATGGCCCAATAACACCCGGACCTGTTTAGGGTTTATTAGAGGTTTTAGGTCGAGGATGAATTTAATTTTGGCAAAGTCGACCTTTATACCATTTTTGCAGACAATATGCCCTAAGAGTATGCCTATAGGAGTCATAAAGGTACATTTCTTAATGTTCAATGAGAGTTGTATCTGTCAACATCACTCCAACATGAGTCGGAGCCATGTCCAGTGATCCTTCAAGGTGGAATATATAGTCTAGTCGTCGAAGTATATTGCCATGGTTTTATAAATGTATTCCTGGAAAGTTTTGACAACAATTCGGGAAAAGACGACAGGTGCATTCTTTAGCCCAAAAGGCATAACTCTGTAAGCAAAGGAACCAAATTCACAGACAAATGTTGTCTTCCTTTGATCTTATTTTTCTATGGGTACTTGGTTGTATCTTGAAAATCCATCTGTGAAGGAGTAGCATTCATGGCCTGCCACTTCATTTAGGATTTCATTAGCATAGGGGGTGGGGAATGGATCTGTAAGTGTGAATTTGTTGAGCTCCCTAAAGTCGACACAAATTCTTAACCTGTTCAGGTCATGTTTCTTAGGTTGAACAACCATGGGGCTTTCCCATTCTGACTGGTCGATGGGGTAAATGATCCCTGCTGCTAACATGTTGTCTATTTCTTTCTTAACTATCTCCTTATACTTATGAGCTAGTTTGTAAGGTCATTTCTTGACAGGTTGGACATCAGGTTTAGTATCTATTTTCATTTCTCCCATTTCTTGTACTAACCCTTTCAAGTCTTTGTGATCCTTGGCAAAGACATCCTGGAACTCTCTAACTAAGTTTATGATTTCGGTGGTTTGGTGTTCGTTCTAGTAGTCACCAATCTTAGCTATTTTTGGACGGTCGTCATTTGAAATGTCGACCTCCTTAGTTTTCACTTTGGCATCCAGCCACTCTGGTGCTTTAGCTTCATTGATCGGCCGACTTCCTTCTTTGAACTGTGAGAATGTAGCCAGAAAGTCGGCTGCAGTCATTCTGTCAAGGTCTAGTTTGTCGGTGGTCTCGACTTTCAGTATTGAGTAGATTGGTTTGGTTGTTTCAATGTGGTCAGGTTTCCATCTAAATCTCTTGCCTGCGGTGTGTTCATTTTCTAATTGCAATCGGGTCGACTGTGGCCTGGGTGCATTTTGTATATTGTTACAGTCTTTGATCTATTGGTGGGTCTGGGAGGGTTGAGTTATGGTCGGCTGGAGAAAGTGTTTGATTTGTTAGGCTGTCTCAGCCAGTGTTTCATTCTGGGGTATGAACTGAAAGTCCTTGATAAATTTTTCTCTTAATTCCTGCCAAAAGAAGGTTTCTCCCCTAGCTTCCTCCATCTTATACCATTTATTAGGTAAGTCGTCTAAGGTTGAAGGAAACAAATGGGGCCAGGCTCGCTTGTCTTTATAACCAAGTCTTCTCCACTCCGTTTCACAAGTCCTAATGTGGTTTTCTGGGTTTTGGCCTTGGACAAAGATAGGCATTTGAGCCTCCTGTGTTAACCTTTTCCCACCAAATCGTTCGACAAAGAAAGTTGAAGCAGTTGTCCAGGTCTGCAATTTTGACTGATGGGTGTCCCACCATCGAGCTGCTTGACCTGTAAATGTTTCCACTAAGCTTTGAAGTTGACCATGTTCTCCAACATTTTTAGATACTTGTTCGACATGTATGATTGGATATTCTCGCTCCTTATATCTGGGCAGTGGAGTAGTATGTAAACTGGTCGGCTGTAAGGTAGGTCATTCCTTGACTTTCCTTTCAAATATTTTAGGGATAATTGATACAATGAAGCACTGTCGGGTGGGTTTTTTCTGTACTTTCTGTATAGTCCAACACCCTCTTGCTTGTGTTTCATAATTTTCCATTTCCCAATCATATAATTCAGCATCTGAATTATAACCAATGGAGTCTTGGTTACCTAAGTGAAGCTCCCCATAGATGTTTGGCTCAGTATAGTCCGTATTATTATGGATCTGGTAAAGCTGTTTGACATCAACTTCCTCATCTATCGGTTCTACCCAAGGTTGTCCTTGTGAAGGATTAATGGGTACATTGACTTTTTGGCCATTTCCTTTTAGTTTGATGCGTTATTTATCTAAGGAGATAGATGCTTTCATCTTTCATCCCCAAGGTTGACCAACTAGCACTGGGAAGGAGCTAGATCCTTCTTTTGGGTCGATGATTTCAAAATCAACCTTAGTCGAGATGCCTTTGATGGTCGTGTCGACATCTTTCCAAACCCCAATGGGTTCAATGAGGCCTTGGTCAGCGAGTTTTAGGTAAATTCCTGACTCATAGAGTCGAGGTCGGCCCATCTTTTCCCATGTATCCCTGGTCATGATATTTACCTGAGACCTGAAATCAAGCACCACTTGTCGGACATGATAACCTTCGATTTCCAGGTCGACAAGTGGGTCGACATCGTTTTTGTCCTTTTGATTTAGGCTGCAAATGTTCTTAGTTTGTTTTCCCAAGTTAGTTCTTTTTATGTCATGTAATAAATCAATGAACTGGCTGACGGATGTGTCTGTTTGTATGAGATGAGTTAATTACTGGGTCATGCTAAGTCGACAAGTAAGAATGTCTTCTTGCTGTGCAATGTCTTGAAATATGTGTGTGGCTTCTTGATAGGTTTGTTTTTCCTTCAGAGGATCTGGATAACCATTTGTGTTTTTAATTTTACTAATTTGAGGGTTATCAGGCCCTGTTTTTGTGCCTTGGTGAGTGACAATATGCAGATTTTTAGTAGTTAATATATCATGCTTTTGTACACAAGACAAGACATTAACATTTTTCTTATTAATGATTTTTTCTAGCATGGTAGGACAATCCTCCAGAGAGTGATCGCCTACTCCACAATGCATACAGAATTTAAGGTCAGTTCTGTCCTTGTACGGACAGTCTACACATCGGTGCCCTTCTTTATAGCAGATGAAGCACTGGGAGGGTCGACGAGTTCGTATGTCGCTATTCCCGACGAATCGACCTCTTCCTCCAAACCCTTGTCGTCGATTGTTGTACTGGCGCTCATATCGTCGGCCTTCATATCATTTCCCATTCTGGTCATTAGTATTATTTTGCTCATTGTTCTGCACCACTGCATTCATCTGGTAGACCGCTTGATAGTTCTGTCTGTTTTTCAGGTTTAGTTGACAATCGGTCGTATTGTGACTTTTTGTCTCACAGATGGTGCACCAGGAAGCTTTTGTGTTATTTATGTTAAACGCACATTATTTTGTGGAGTGATCCCCAGTATCCTGTAAAATGTCACAAAATACTTTAGTTTGCACAAATCGGATGTCTTGTCGGCTGTATTCGTTTCGACAATTATCTTTCGAGTGTCCGGCCGTCGAACATTTAGTACACCAGATTTCTTGATTTTTGAGGGACAGTTCTTTCAAGGACTTCTACACACTTTCCAGCTGTTCTTCTATCCTGTGGTCCATCGGATAGGTAGGTATATCTTCGTCCATTTCCACCTGTAGAGCTTTAGTCAGCGCATCTTCATATGTCTTGAATGTTTCCAGACTGATGTGTTGGTGAAATTTTTGTGATAAGCCTGCAAGGAACCATTGAATTAGTAATTGCTCATCAATAACATAATCTAATTGACTCAATAGGTCCTTCTAGCATTTGTCATAATCGCGGACAGTCTCCCCTGGCTTTTGCTGCGTTGTCTTGAGCTTTTTGGCGGCCAGGTGCTTGGCGTCTGGGGTTTTGAAAAAGGATAAGAACTGTGCTTTAATCTTAGCTTTCAATGCTCTGGGTTGCCTTTCTGAAAAGGTCATGTACCAGGTCAAGGCCCTTTTCCGTAAGGCTCCGGCGAATTGAGCCATCTGTTTGTCTTCATCCGTCACCTGTTTTGCATCCCAGATGGACTCGCAGATGAACCAATGTCATCTGGGGTCTTCATCCCCCTCGTAGAGAGGAATGTGAGCTGTTCCATGACCCATGTCTGAGTCACTTTCACTGCTCTCTGAATTTGGTGGGGTCGGAGGTGTGGGTGGTGGTGAAAGTGGTGGGGTTGTTGATGTGGTCGGGCCTGCGGAATTTTGGTCGATGGAACTGGTGCCTCCGTCAGTGGTCGATTCGACTTCGACGTACAGTGGGTTGTTGTGGATTTCTATTGTCGATGATCCACTGGACTATTGTGTGCCCAGGTCTGATTCGTTGCTTTCTTCTAAAGTTGTATGTGGCGGGGGGGGGGGGGGGGTTATCCTTCCTATGTCGGTAAGAGCAAGTGGATACTCCGAAAGGATGGTGCTGTTTGAAAGGTCACCCAGTTCCCTTCGACCAGTCAGCATATGACAAGATGTCATCTCGGGCATGGTTTGTCATCCAGTCAGCTCCAGATAGTGATGTCGCCAGCTCGTAGTCGAAGGTCATCTTCAATAATAGTCTGTATTTTGATACGTGGATTTGCTGGGGAAAGGGTTATTCCATCGTCGAGAGCTCTTAATTGGAGAGCTTCTGGATACTCTATCCACACTTCTTCCTCTATAGGGGACACCTTTTTCTCTATGCCCTCTTCCTGTCGGTCATGACCCGACTCTGGCGGATTCTCTTCACGGTCGATGTCCCTAGGTTTTTGTTCTCTCTGCAGCCCATCGGCCCTTTCACGTCTTGCTTCCCTTCTCTGCTGTCTTTCATCCCTTTCTTGTTTTTGAATGTCTAACATACTCCCGTACAGTACTATTTTCTTGAAGTCTTCTACGATCGACTTTTCATCACTGGCGACGGCTATCCTCCTGAAGTCGACTAGGATCCACTATACTCTATCTCTGACACAAGACCAGCTACCCCCCCATAGCCTACCTGACGCTTTTTAGAAATCTCGGATGGTTCGACTTACTTTCTCATGAAGTATTCCCACTCCCTTTCTGCAATAAACTTCTCCCACTTCCTTTGCTTTTCTTCCCAGTTGGTGTTTGGTGCCTATTCGCACAGTGGTGGTCTAGGTTCGACGATGTGGCCTACTCCGTTCTCTATCAAGAATTTGAACAGCAAAGTCAGCAAGGTGCACAAGAATTGTTCAGTGAAGTCTGTGTAGAATTTCACTTTTACAGTTTCCACTGACGTCCTTTCTTCGACCGCTTGCTCCTCACAGAAGTCATCAGCGATTTTCTCGAACCACTCCGACAGATTTGTTCGTCCCCCTCGGAATAGTTTATCTAGCAACTGCTGTTCTTTAGTGGCGTCTGGTCTTCTCATCGAGAAGCTGCTTCAATAGTTGTGGCACTGATTCGACAAACTTATCATGCGTCTCGGTAAAAAATCTTGCCTTGGCTTCAGCGACTGTTAATATGTTTCGTCTTGCGTAATTTTGCGAGTAGTTCACAATTTTACGGTCCCACCAGTCCTTGATCTCCTGCTCTGGTATCATATGTGAGCATATATCTTAGACATGTACTACCAGCAATGGAACCAATGTTGTAATCTCACAGATCACATAAGGTTACCAATAATACATACTAAAACATAACTATAAATCAGATACAAGAGACAAGAACAGATAGGAAAATAGATTATATTATTACAATGAGTTCATATAAGGCATAGAACTAAACTGAGTTCTTGCTTGGCTCAACAGCCTAATATATACAGGTTACAAAACAGTTACAAAATAACTACCCGTCGGTTCGGTGAACCGACACGACTGTTTAGTTAGCCAACTAATTATTCTAGTTAGTCAGTCGTCCGACTTAGTCGAATGATCGACTAGTCGTCCCATCGACTTAGTCGGCTGATCGACTAAGTCGGTCTTCATTCTAGTCGACTTCGTCAACTTGCTCCTTTCTACACTATGTCTTCTATCATGGATTCTAAGATCCATATGCCAAACCTCTCACACTTTGTGTAAGCCTCTCTTCTTGATGGTGCACAACTCGATGACTTCCAGGATGTTTGCTTATCCAAATCAAGTCCTCCTAGTGTTTTTCCACTTACCATACTTGATCCCATGTGCTTCTACAACTCCTCCTTTTTTCTTGGCACTCATTCTCAGAGCCTCCTTGATAATTTTGAACATCATTGCCGTTCCTCCTTACATTCTTCTACCATAGAGGATTCTTTATCAGTATATTCCCATGAGTCTATTGTTGTGCTTAGTTGTGATCTCTTGGATTATTTGGAAGCTAGATCAACCCATGGAGCCCATTCATTCGCACTCTTTGATCCTATTCCTTCTCTATGTTCCTACAATATCACTTGCACACATCCTCTCTATGTAAATGAAGGTGGAGACATGGTACATTCACTTGGAAATTTAATTCACCTATCTGGAGCTCATTTAATCTCTACTGGTTTGAATTTCAAGTCATATCATCGTCTTGGAGATGATTACAAGTCTCAAGATCCTTTAGTATTTCCTTCACATCATTGGATCTCAGTTGTTCTATATGGTCTTAGAGCTATCCTTGATCTAGGTGAGCAGATTTATCTTCTTCCCAAGAAGAATATTCACTAGTACAAAAGCGCGGATTTTTCCACAGAGGTTTTCCATGTTTCTTACTTTTTGGTGTAAAATTAGAAGCAACAAGAACAAGGCATCGCTGTATCCACGCCTAACCGTCGCTGTATCCATGCAGGGGGTCCTATCCATCGCTGTATCCACGCAGGGGGTCTTATAGTGACGGAACGACATGGCTCTAGCGACGGAAAGGCATGGATTTAGCGACGTCTTGGATTTTCATTTTTTAAAACACCTTGTACGGTGCGTGGCTATAGCGACGGAAAGGCGTGGCTATAGAGACGGAAAGGCATGGCTATAGCAATGGAAATGCGTGGATTTAGAGACGTCTTGGATTTGCATTTTTTAAAACACCCTGTATGGTGTGTGGCTATAGCGACGGAAAGGCGTGGCTATAGCGACGAAAAGGTGTGGCTATAGCGACGAAAATGTGTGGATTTAGCGACGCCTTGGATTTGCATTTTTAAAAAACCTTATACAGAGCGTGGCTATAGCGACAGAACTGTGTGGCTATAGAGACGACAAGGTGTCGATATAGATACGGCTTAGACATTTAACGAAATATAGAACATTGTCTCTCTTGCGACGCAAATTAGGGGTCGTCTCTATTGCGACGAAATAGTTTCCACAGAACAAAAAACACTTAGACGTGGCAATATCCACGCTTTTCCGTGGATATTGCCATGTTTTTCCATGGAAAAATTGATGACTTGTACTAGTGATTCCTCTAGACATCAACATTTAGTTTGGATTAGCAGCAACACCAGTAGTTCAACATTTTTGGTATTTCTTTTCATGTCCTTTCTTGAGGGAGGATTTTCCCCTTGATTTTTTGCCTCTTTCCTCATTTATTTGGACAAGATAAATTGTAAAAGGGTGACCATAGCTTTATTGTTGGGCCCTACATGCATATATATTTCTAATTAGTTCAGGAACATCATCATAAAGTCAGGATTAAAGGGGGTTGTTGGAATATAATAAACCCACTCATAAAATAATTAATGATTATTTGATTAATTTCCTACCCACTAGCTTAGATAGTTGGAATCCACTTGCACCCTAGAGTCAACACTTGCCATATATATCCTAGGAATGATTTATTTCTGATTTTGGGTTGATATTTACCACTTTATGGCCATCCAGAGTTGGTAATTGCGCTTTACAGCAAATTCTGCTTTTTCTGCTTTATCCTGCTTTTCTATGGATAAGGTAAAGCTAGTAAACTAGGAAACTGGCAACTTTTGTTGCCAACCCATCCTCCATTATTTTCTCTCCATATTCTAGGATTAGCAAGCATTTCCTTCACTCATCATCACTCACACATGCTATTGCTATCTCATGAGGTGCTTGATAGATTGGTAAAGTGCTTTAGTCAACTATGGGGTTTATCATAATTAGTAAGCATGCTTTATGAGCTAGCTTGAGTTGTCTTCATGCAACTCCTTTTTCCTTTATAAGGATGTATTACCTATGTAATAATATCAATTATCATTTTTATTGATCATTCATTAATGTGTGTTCATTAATTATTCTTCTTCTCTCCTTATGCTAATTCTCTACAATTCTATGTGAGGTTAATTGTGTGCCTAGATCCTTAGCCAGTTTATGAAATTCCTTATGCCATCAAGGCTTTAGAATTTCTACATGGTATCAGAGCTAAGGTTCTCAAAGTTCAAATTCTACATGGTATCAGAGCTAAGGATATCAAATCTCTACATGATATCATATCTTTGAGAGTTCATTAATTAATCCTCCTTTTTCAGATTTGCAGGTAACTCTTTGAATGGATTCAAGAGTATCAGTTCCTCTTCTTTCTCCATTCACAAGATATTTAGAGTGGAAATTGAAGATGATTTCATATCGAAAGAGACAAGGTCTCTATGAGATATATATTGGAGCTGGTGAAGAGTCTTATGAAGAGCCAAGTGACTAGTTGAATGACTGTGATAGAGAAATTGGAGGTATTGTTCTAGATATCTCTCCATGCATGTGCTACATTATTGATTCTATTTATTACCGAAAGGATCTCTTGACAACATTGGATAGAGTTCTAGGAAAGGACAATGAGGATCCTTCTAGCTATGTGGAGAGTGCCTCTAGATCCTCAATTATTTCTCTCTCTCTCAAGATGTATCGGCCTCTATAGTCTTTGAGTAAGTTGATGATGAAGAAGAAGTTTCTCATATAGTTCTTCTTGCTACTACTCTCCTTGATTCGAATGCTTCCTCTTTCAATCAAGAAGAAAATATTGAAGAGCCATATTTTTCTGTGTCTCTTGAAGTAGAAGATCTTGATTCATCTTCTTATTATGTTGTTGATGAAAAAGAAGTGACTAATGGATCTGCTATTTCTATTGATGATTCAATCACACATTTAGTGTTCTTTATGTCTTCTATCATGGATTCTGAGATCCATATGCCAAACCTCTCACACTTTTTGCATACCTCTCTTCTTGATGGTGTGCAACCCAGTGACTTCCAGGATGTTTGCTTAGCCAAAACAAGTCCTTCTAGTGTTTTCCCACTTACCATACTTGATCCTATGTGCTTCTGCAGCTCCTCCTTTGTTCTTGGCACTCATTCTTAGAGCCTCCTTGAAGATTTTGAACATCACTACCTTTCCTCCTTACATTCTTCTACCATAGAGGATTCTTTACTAGTATATTCCCATGAGTCTACTGTTGTGCTTATTTGTGATCTCTTGGATTCTTTGGAAGCTAGATCAACCCATGGAGTCCATTCATTCGCACTCTTTGATCCTATGCCTTCTCTATCTTCCTACAAGATCACTTGCACACATCCTCTCTATGTAAATGAAGATGGAGACATGATATATTCGCTTGGACATTTATTTCACCTATCGGGAGCTCATTTAATCTCTAGTGGTTCAAATTTCAAGGCATATCATCATCTTGGAGATGATTACAAGTATCAATATCCTTTAGTATTGCCTTCACATCATTGGATCTCAGTTTTTCTACATGGTCCTATAGCTGTCCTTGATCCAGGTGAGCATATTTATCTTCTTCCCAAGAAGAATATTACTCCAGACATCAACATTTAGTTTGGAGTAGCAGAAACACCAGTAGTTCAACATTTTTGGTATTGCTTTTCATGTCCTTTCCTGAGGGAGTATTTTCCCCTTGAGGTTTTGCCTCTTTCCTCATTTCTTTGGACAAGATAAATTGTAAAAGGGTGACCATAGATTTATTTCTGGGCCCTACATGCATATATATTTCTGATTAGTTCAGGAATATCATCATAAAGTCAGGCTTAAAGGGGGGTGTTGGAATATAATAAACCCACTCATAAAGTAATTAATCATTAGTTGATTAATTTCTGACCCACTAGCTTAGATAGTTGGCATCCACTTGCACCTTAGAGTCAACACTTGCCATCTATATCCTTGGAATGATTTATTTCTGATTTTGGGTTGATCTTTACCACTTTATGGCCATCCAAAATTGGTAACTGTGTTTTATAGCAGATTCTGCTTTATTCTACTTTTTCTACTTTTCTATGGATAAGGTAAAGCTAGTAAACTAGGAAACTGACAGCTTTTGTTGCCAACCTATCCTCCATTATTTTCTCTCCATATTCTAGGATTAGCAAGTATTTCCTTGACTCATCATCACTCACACATGCTATTGCTAATTCGTGAGGTGCTTGATATATTGGGAAAGTGCTTTAGTCAACTATGGGGTTTATCATAATTAGTAAGCATGCTTTATAATCTAGCTTGAGTTGTCTTCATGCAAGTCATTTTTCCTTTATAAGGATGAATTACCTATGTAATAATATCAATTATCATTTTTATTGATCATTCATTAATGTGTGTTCATTAATTATTCTTCTTCTCTCCTAATGCTAATTCTCTACAATTCTATGTGAGGTTAATTATGTTCCTAGATCCTTATCCAATTTATGAAATTCCTTATGCCATCAAGGATTTAGAATTTATACATGGTATTAGAGCTAAGGTTCTCAATGTTCAAGTTCTACATGGTATCAGAGCTGAGGATATCAAATATCTACATGATATCAGATCTTTGAGAGTTCATTAATTAATCCTCCTTTTTCAGATTTGTAGGTTTATTTTGTAGGTAACTCTTCGAATGGATTCAAGAGTATCAATTTGTCTTCTTTCTCCATTCACAAGATATTCAGAGTGGAAATTGAAGATGATTTCATATCTAAAGAGACAAGGTCTCTATGAGATATCTATTGGAGCCGGTGAAGACTCTTATGAAGAGCCAAGTGACTGGTTGAATGACTGTGATAGAGAAATTGGAGCTATTTGTCTAGATATCTCTCAATGCATGTGCTACATTATTGATTCTGTTGATTACCCAAAGGATCTCTTGACAACATTGGATAGAGTTCTGGGAAAGGACAATGAGGATCCTTCTAGCTATGTGGAGTGTACCTCTAGCTCCTCAATGATTTCTCTCTCTCTCTCTAAAGATGTCTCAGCCTCTACAGTCTCTGAGTAAGTTGATCATGAAGAAGAAGTTTATTATATAGTTCCTATTGCTACTACTCTCCTTGATTCCAATACTTCCTCTTTCAATCAAGAAGCAAATATTGAAGAGCCATCTTTTTTTGTGTCTGTTGAAGTAGAATATCTTGATTCATCTTCTTATGATGTCGTTAATGAAAAATAAGTGACTAATGGAGCTTCTATTTCTATTGATGATTCAATCACACATTCAGTGTTCTCTATGTCTTCTATCATGGATTCTGAGATCCATATGCCAAACCTCTCACACTTTGTGCATGCCTCTCTTCTTGATGGTGTGCAACCAAGTGACTTCCAAGATGTTTGCTTAGCCAATTCAAGTCCTTATAGTGTTTTTCCACTTACCATACTTGATCCCATGTGCTTCTGTAGCTCCTCCTTTGTTCTTGGCACTCATTCTCAGAGCCTCCTTGAATATTTTGAACATCACTACCTTTCCTCCTTACATTCTTCTACCATAGAGGATTATTTACCAGTATATTGCCATGAGTTTACTATTGTGATTATTTGTGATCTCTTGGATTCTTTGGAAGCTATATCAACCCATGGAGCCCATTCATTCACACTCTTTGATCCTATGCCTTCTCTATGTTCCTACAATATCACTTGCACACATCCTCTCTATGTAAATGAAGATGGAGACATGATACATTCGCTTGGACATTTATTTCACCTATCTGGAGCTCATTTGAACTCTACTGGTTCGAATTTCAAGTCATATCATCATCTTGGAGATGATTACAAGTCTCAAGATCCTTCAGTATTGCCTTCATATCATTGGATCTCAGTTGGTCTACATGGTCCTACAACTATCCTTGATCTAGGTGAGCAGATTTATCTTCTTCCCAAGAAGAAGATTCCTCCAGACATCAGCATTTAGTTTGGAGTAGTAGCAACACCAATAGTTCAACATTTTTGGTATTGCTTTTCATGTCCTTTCTTGAGGGAGGATTTTCCCCTTGAGGTTTTTCCTCTTTCCTCATTTCTTTGGATGAGATAAATTGTAAAAGGGTAACCATAGCTTTATTGTTGGGCCCTACATGCATATATATTTCTAATTAGTTCACGAATATCATCATAAAGTTAGGATTAAAGGGGGGTGTTGGAATATAATAAACCCACTCATAAAATAATTAATCATTATTTGATTAATTTCCCACCCACTAGCTTACATAGTTGGTATCCACTTGCACCTTAGAGTCAACACTTGCCATCTATATCCTAGGAATGATTTATTTCTGTTTCTGGGTTGATCTTTACCACTTTATGGCCATCTAGAATTGGTAACTATGCTTTACAACAGATTCTGCTTTATTCTACTTTTTCTGCTTTATCCTTCTTTTCTATTGATAATGTAAAGCTAGTAAACCAGGAAACTTGCAGCTTTTGTTGCCAACCCATCCTCCATTATTTTCTCTCCATATTCTAGGATTAGCAAGTATTTCCTTCACTCATCATCACTGACACATTCTATCGCTAATTTGTGAGGTGTGTGATAGATTGGGAACGTGCTTTAGTCAACTATGGGGTTTATCATAATTAGTAAGCATGCTTTATGAGCTAGCTTGAGTTGTCTTCTTGAAAGTCTTTTTTCCTTTATAAGGATCTATTACCTATGTAATAATATCAATTATCATTTTTATTGATCATTCATTAATGTGTGTTCATTAACTCTTCTTCTTCTCTCCTTATGCTAATTCTCTACAATTCTATGTGAGGTTAATTGTGTGCCTAGATCCTTAGCCAGTTTATGAAATTCCTTATGCCATCAAGGCTTTAGAATTTCTACATGGTATCAGATCTAAGGTTCTCAAAGTTCAAGTTCTATATGGTATCAGAGTTGAGGATATCAAAGCTGTACATGATATCAGATCTTTGGGATTTCATTAATTCATCCTCCTTTTTCAGATTTGCAGGTTTATTTTGCAAGTAACTCTTCGAATGGATTCAAGATCATCAGTTCCTATTCTTTCTCCATTCACAAGCTATTCAGAGTGGAAATTGAATATGATTTCATATCTAAAGAGGCAAGGTCTCTATGAGATATCTATTGGAGCTGGTGAAGAGTCTTATGAAGAGACAAGTGACTGATTGAATGATTGTGATAGAGAAATTGGAGCTATTTGTCTAGATATCTCTCCATGCATGCGCTAGATTATTGATTATGTTGATTACCTAAAGGATCTCTTGAAAATGTTGGATAGAGTTCTGGGAAAGGACAATGAGGATCCTTCTAGCTATGTGGAGAGTGACTCTAGCTCCTCAATGATTTATCTCTCTCTCAAGATGTCTCGGCCTCTACAGTATTTGAGTAAGTTGATCATGAAGAATAATTTTCTCATATAGTTCCTATTGCTACTACTCTCCTTGATTCAAATGCTTCCTCTTTCAATTAAGAAGCAAATATAGAATATCTTGACTCATCTTCTTATGATGCTGTTGATGAAAAAGAAGTGACTAATGGAGCTGCTATTTCTATTGACGATTCAATCACACATTCAGTGTTCTCTATGTCTTCTATCATGGATTCTCAGATCCATATGCCAAACCTATCACACTTTGTGCATGCCTCTCTTCTTGATGGTGCACAACCCAGTGACTTCCAGGATGTTTGCTTAGCCAAATCAAGTCCTTCTAGTGTTTTTCCACTTACCATACTTGATCCCATGTGCTTCTGCAGCTCCTCCTTTGTTCTTGGCACTCATTCTCAGAGCCTCCTTGAAGATTTTGAACATCACTAACTTTCCTCCTTACATTCTTCTACCATAAAGGATTCTTTACCAGTATATTCCCATGAGTCTACTATTGTGCTTATTTGTGATCTCTTGGATTCTTTGGAAGCTAGATCAACCCATGGATCCCATTCATTCACACTCTTGGATCCTATTCCTTCTCTATGTTCCTACAAGATCACTTGCACACATTCTCTCTATGTAAATGAAGATGGAGACATGATACATTCGCTTGGACATTTATTTCACCTATCTGGAGCTCATTTAATCTCTACTGGTTCGAAGTTCAAGTCATATCATCATCTTGGAGATGATTACAAGTCTCAATATCCTTTAGTATTTCCTTCACATCATTGGATCTCAGTTGTTCTACATGGTCCTATAGCTGTCCTTGATCTAGGTGAGCAGATTTATCTTCTTCCCAAGAAGAAGATTCCTCCATACATTAGCATTTAGTTTGGAGTAGTAGCAACACCAGCAGTTCAACATTTTTGGTATTGCTTTTCATGTCCTTTCTTGAGGGAGGATTTTCCCCTTGAGGTTTTGCCTCTTTCCTCATTTCTTTGGACAAGATAAATTGTAAAAGGGTGACCATAGCTTTATTGCTGGGCCCTACATGCATATATATTTCTGATTAGTTCACGAATATCATCATAAAGTCAGGCTTAAAAGGGGGTGTTGGAATATAATAAACCCACTCATAAAATAATTAATCATTATTTGATGAATTTCCTACCCACTAGCTTAGATAGTTGGCATCCACTTGCACCTTAGAGTCAACACTCCTTTTTCCTTTATAAGGATGTATCACCTATGTAATGATATCAATTATCATTTTTATTGATCATTCATTAATGTGTGTTCATTAATTCTTCTTCTTCTCTCCTTATGTTAATTCTCTACAATTCTATGTGAGGTTAATTGTGTGCCTAGATCCTTATCTAGTTTATGAAATTCATTATGCCATCAAGGCTTTAGAATTTCTACATTTTCACAAATTTCAAGCACATTGTCTTACTGTTGAAGCAATACAAAGTGGAGAAAGAGGATGATCAGCTCATCCTCACCATACTCTCCAAACTTGGAGCTGATTATTCATTTTTTGTCTCTAGATTCTGTGCGGGGAAGCTCACAACCCTTGGATGGAAGATGCCTACAATCCATGTGTCCCTAACAAGTGAAAATAATAAGCTTGGTCAAATGGGGATCATCAGATCCTCCTGTGATCAAGCCCTCCATGTCTCAGGGCCCAAAGATCTGAAGGGTAAATGAAAGCAACAGAAGAACCCAAAAACTAAATTCGAAGCTCCTAAGCCTAAAGTTGAAAACCAGCAGCATGATGAGTCTCCTGGCTCAAAGAAGAATAAAGGAAAAGAGCATCATGGAAAGGAAAAAGTCAAGTGTTCATACTGCAGGAAGGGATTCCACCCTGAACATACCTGCATGAAGAACAATCTTGATGAAACTACCTCTCACCTTGAGAGAATCACATCAATCTTTCGGAAAGCTTTCAGAGGAGAGATCAGTAAGATCGATAACCATAGCATGGAAAAGGTCATGCCCTCATGGAAAGAAATTTGAAGTCCAAAGCACTCTTGATTGATTCTGGAGCTTCGAACCTCATGATGGATGAAAGAGACTCCTTTTCTTCCTTAGAGACTGTCAAATCCATCCCCATTCACATGGGAGATGACTCCACCATCATTTCAGAAGGTCAAGGTATGGTTGATCTTGAGAATGGCTATTTTTCAAATGTTTTGTATGTACCGTCTCTGGCATCAAATCTCCTTAGTGTCTATCAGATGACACATACAAGAGTGCCTAAGAGAGTATCTTTCAGTCCTAATGATGTTGATATAACAGAACTTGCATATGGGAAACTCATTGCTAAAGGCCTTGCAAACCATCATGCAAAAGTCTATGAGTTCTCCCACTTTGTGGCAGATGCAAAGCCCACCACTCTGCTAACTCATGGAAATGAAGTTAGTAGGTTGTGGCACGAAAGGTTTGGCCATATAATTTTCAAATATTTTCTGCAATTACAGAAAAAATCCATGGTTGAATGCCTCCCGGTCCTCAAAAAAACCACTAGAAATTGCAAGGGCTGTGTGGTTGGAAAACACCCTGAGCACAAGTTCGATTGGGGGAAGGAAAACCAAGCTACATGCATATTGGGGATGATACATTATGATATCAGATGTCCTATTCCTATCACATCCATGAATGGATCAAGGTATCTTATCACCTTTATTGATTATTTTTCAAGGTACACATGGGTCTTCTTTCTCAAAAAGAAGTCTGAAGTATGTGAAAAAATTTCTGAATTGAAGGCCTTGATCGAGAATGCCTCTGGGATTAAGATCAAGATATTGAGATATAATAATGGTGGGGAGTATGTTAGTAATTAGGTGCTGTACATATGCTCTGAAATTGGTATTCAAGTCCAACATTCAATTCCGTACACTCCCCAGCAGAATGGAGTAACGGAAAGGAAGAATCAGTCTATCAAGGAGATGACCACCTGTATGTTGGAATCCAAGAAGTTGGCTGAAAATTTGTGGGCTGAAGCCATGCATGCTGCAGCATACATTCAGAATAGGGTGGCACACTCATCCATGAAAGTGAAGACCCCTTTCAAAGCATACTTCGGACACAAGCCGGATGTGTCGAACCTACAGGTGTTTGGGTCCACTACATGGACCCAGATTCCACTTGATAAAAGAAGGGCTTTGCAACCGCAAAGCATATAATGTATATTTATTGGGTATCCTGATGAATAAAAAGGTTTAAATCTGATGGATATCAAAACAAAATAGATCATCATCAAAATGAGTGTCAAGTTCGATGAGCCTCTTCATGAGGTGGAACTAGTGAAGGAGAAAACTGCTGATTTTCCTTCTTATTCTACTGAATATTTGGATGATGATATTGGGGGTGATGACCCTGATTTGGATCCTATTATTTCTGATATCAGTGTGCAGAAAAAATAATATGCTGAATCAGAACCTAAAGTACAAAATCATCTTCCCACATAGGCCTGACAGACACTCTCCTCCACAGGAGATAACATTGGAAATCTAGATGATCCAAGGAGAACCCGGTCTGATTTCCAACGAGCAGGTATTGTGCTCTCTTGTCCTAACAATTTGTTGTCAAAAACTTGCTATTTTATTATTATTTCAGACTCAAAATCCTACTACCATTCTTGGAATGATCTGAGATGGCAAGTTTCCATGGATGAAGAGATGAATTCTTTTTAGAAAAACACTACTTGGAAGCTAGTTTCTCTTCCTGTGGGAAGGAAATTGGTTCAATGCAAGTGGGTGTTTCAGACCAAGGTTTCTGCTGATGGAAGAACCTAAAAATATAAGGCAAGGCTGGTGGAAGAAGGTTTCTCTCAATTCCAATGTGTGGACTACCATGATACCTTTGCACCGGTTGCAAAAATGGACTCCATCCGCCTAGTTTTGGCAATTTTGGCATCTAAGCACTGGGAAGTGCATCATATGGATGTTAATTCAGCATTTATACATGGAGATCTTCATGAGGAGATATACATGAAGCAGATTGAGGGCTACATCTCTGATCCATATTTGGTTTGCAAGCTAAAGAAGTCACTATACGGGTTAAAACAGGCCCCAAGAGAGTGGTATTCCAAGATGGATGCCTTCCTTCTCTCGCAAAACTTCCAAAGGTGTAGATCAGATCCAAGTGTGTGTTTACAGAAGTATGATGGTAATTTGATCATTATTGTTTTATATTTTTATGACTTACTGATCACAGGTAGCACAGTTGCTTCTATTTCAGCCATCAAAACTACTCTCCACAATGCCTTTGAACTAAGTGATTTGGGGCTCCTAAAACAATTTTTGGGGCTCGAAATTGAGAAAAATTATGATGGGATAAGTCAATCAGTCAAAATAAATATCATACCTATTATTCAAGTTTAAAATGGTTGAATGTAGGCCTGAACCATTATCTTTCCTTTCAAGGATCAGCCTTGAAGAAGGAAAAAGCACACCTCCCATGGACTGCACTATCTATCAACAGTTGATTGGTAGCTGTTGTACTTGAAACATTCTCGGAACGATATCTATTATGCCATGAATGCTGTATCAAGATACATGCAGCAGCCTCATGATATTCATTGGAAGGCATCCAAGAGGATCCTCCAGTATATTTAGGGAACCAGGACCTACGACATTCACTATGCTGCAAACTCCGAGCTAGAGCTGGTTGGATACACAGATTTTGACTGGGTGGGTGATTCTATTGATAGAAAGTATATTTCTAGATATGTATTCATGTTTGGTGGTGGCCCTATTTTCTGGTATAGCAAAAATCAGGCTGCCATAGCACTATGTTCAACAGAGGCCGAGTATTGAGGAGCGATGAATGCTTGCATCTAAGCAGTTTGGTTGCAAGGCATTCTTTCAGAGTTTGATCTTGGTAGTACTTTGTCCACTGTCCTATTTTGTGACAATCAAAGTGCTATTAATATATCCATAGATCCAGTTATCAGGAAGAGGACCAATCATGTAGAGATCCACATGCACTATATCAGGGAGCTAGTGCATGACATGACCATCATTCTGCAATACTGCCCGACTGATGAGTAGATTGCATACATCTTCACCAAGATATTTTTAGAAAAGAATTTCACTTAGCTCTGTTCATTGTTGGGGGTGAGTTCATCAAGGTGATCAGACTACTTTCAGTGTTCATCTTGAGGGGGGGTTTTTCCCACTAGGTTTTCCCTCTTTTCCTCACTTAGTTTGTTTTTTAGCATTGTTTCAGTTTCAGCATTGTACAGGGTGACCTATGGCCTTAATTTCTAGGGACCTATCATTTTTATGCATTTTATGTTTTCTAACTCCTCCCGAGTATAGCTTAAGGGGGGGTGTTGGAGACTTTTACCACCATACACACTCTTTTTGGTCAATTTGGCCTAGTTAAACCACTATCCTAAGTATTATTGACTTAATTGACATCATAGGAGCACTATATGACATCAAATAGATCTCACACCCACGTTTACCTTCATTCAAGGAGGCTAACTTAGCCTTCTCGTACATTCAGGGAGGCTAACTAGAGCACTCTGGGGGTGATCTAAGTGTCATTAATGCCCCATATTGCTAACTGATGGTTACAATTAGTTAAACAGAGTAGTGAAGGTGCCCTCCATCATTAAATTGATTAGTTATTGATTATTTAATGAACTAGAGTCAACAGAGGCACCTCCAACCACTTTTGACGTTCAGTTACACTTCAGTTAACCTCATCGGGGTTCATTGGAGTCATTGAAGTGATACCACTTGTTGGTTGGCTTGCTGTGACATGTGTCTGACCTACTTTCAGTTAGACTCAGTCATTTATTGCACTTCGACCTCAGTTAGGGTTTAGTTGAGTCAATTAGGTTTTTGATCAGTTGTTAACTGGAGTGTTGACTATGGATTACATTCAGTTAAGCTAGATTCACTCATTCAATTCGAATGACCTCCTTGGGAATTCGAATTGCTTTGTCATTCATGCTTGCAGCATGATCATTGTATTGTATTACTCATTCTTTGTGTGAATATACAGAGTGGCTACTCATTTTGTAGAACAATTACACCATTTTCATGTCTTATTGTTATTAATCTCTTATGAGACTGTGCTTGAGTCCCTAGAACACTGTGCAGATTAATACATTTAAAATAATTTTATTTTAATAATAAAAGTAAAAAAGTCAAAATTACTATAAATAGGAACAAAGTGAAAAAACTTTTACCATTTGTGTTTTACCATTTGGAGAGGGTGAAGTTGGTGCAAAGGGAGCAAATATTCAATTGTTGATTCCAGAAGCTATAGCCTGCCATTTCTTGACTTGTTTGGAGCAAGTAAGAGTCAAAATGTTTCCCTTCATATTCATGGTGGTGTTTTTATGTTTTTTGACTAATTTTTGGGGTTTTTTTGGGCATTTTTATAATGGAAATGCACACTCAGGACAATGCCATTTTCTCCTTTCAGGGTGAGTGTAGGTACTTTGTCATGTTGGGACATAGGCACCGAAGGCACTTTGTCCATAGCTGAAAAATCCGCCCACCACCGGGACTCTGCTATGCTGATACATAGGCACTAAAGGCACTCTGTCCACAGCCAGGAAGGGTACTAGGTGCTCTGTCTGCATGGGGAAAAGGTGCAGTGGCTAGGGAAAAACAAAATGACGCTATCCTTAACTGTCGAAATTCAATTTTTTATTCTTCCTTCAACTTTGATGTGTGTCTAATGCGTGTTTACAATGGCTTTGCACGAGAAAAAAGCATCCACACCATGGTGATTTGGAAAGAACGTGGACATGAAACATAGGACTTCCAAGCAATTAATGACCCACCCACTATGGAAGGTATTCGAGAATGTGGATTGATAAAATACTTTAGAGTGCCTGAGATGAAGGCCTATATACACCTTCTAGAGTACATCATTGATATGTTGGACCCTAACCAACAACATTTCATGGTTTGGGCCCACATGCTAAGTATTGAGATAGATGACATATACTTCCTGACCGGGTTTTCTCGTAGAGGGAGATAAGTGGTTCTATTTGGCCTATGGGGTGGTGATTCTACATTAGATGACTTGATTAATAGGTATTGTTCATTGGAGACATGTTCCCAATCATGAAAACTCCCTATCAAATGGATAGTATATTGTCCTTTAAGGACAGTGGTTTACACCATTGGGAAGGTTGCTGGGACTAGATCCTCCCATTTTACCACCAGGGCACACATGCTATATTCCATAGAGTGTATGGCACCCATAGTATTCAAATGGTGTGAAGGTATGCTTGTCAGCCTAAAGGATCAATTGAACAAGTGCAGAAGGGGACATCTCAAGCAATTTGGCTATGGGGCAGTGATGGTATCTTTGATCCTACAGAGGGTACCACATATGAGGCCCCAGGTAGCCATGAGAAGGATGGATGTCAAAGATCCTAGGATGATCAGGTGGGTATACATCACAAGTAGTCACGGTGGTGTAGGTTTTAGGGTCATTTATGGATCAGTCTTCTTTCACTGGTTGTGAAACTAGTTACTGATGATAGAAACATATGCTTATCAGGGAGCAGAATTTTCTGAGGACCCAGAACTTCCATTACCAGAGGGAGAGGAGTGGGACGATCGAGGTAAGAAATATTCTATCAATCATGTTTTTAATTTTTTAATTTTTATTTGATTTTTATCTTGTAAAACTGAGATATGTGAAAATGACTTGTGCATACATTGGACCTTCTTGTCCAGCTAGAGCGTCATTTATTGAGAGGTGAGTAGAAGTCAAAGATATGGTGGTCCACTGCATTGAGGCAGCTGAGGAGATTGGGGATATTGAGGAGAACCTACAATGCTTGACTATAGGGATTCCTAGTGTCTCTACTGATGACTTTCCTAGATGATACCAGCGTCAGACCATGGGAGTTTCAGGCTGCTTACTAGGCTACTCCATAGAGTGGCTCAGGTCATTACGTGTTATCATGAGCATCACCACAATGATTAGTCCATAGAGGCTTCTCATTTTTGTATATGTATTTACACTGAAAGTTTCGAAGATTCAGTTTTGTCCCCATATATGTGTGTTTTGAACTATGACAGTCCTAGACTTTGGGTGATCTGAAAGCTTGATGCTTCACCACCTTTTGTAGATCAGATTTACATTTTTTTATATATATATGACAAACTTTATTTACAGATGTGTGTGCAAAATGTGATGTGTGAATGTATTCCTACTTATGAATTCAAATGCATGTCTTTATGTTATAATGAACTTAACTATGAGCAATATACCAATCTAGGAAAAAATTCACCACAGAATTTTCCATAGCATTCAAATGTCTCAGAATATGTTGATATGTAACTTGCTCAAAATAGATTTCTAAGATCCTAAACCTTCGGAATGTATGAAGGAGTAGGGGGTTCCAGATGGTGTAGACTCGATTTAGCTGATGGAAAACTAATTTTGAGTCTAAGTAAACCCTAATATTCCTTACATCATTGGCTAGGGCTTCCATCAAAAATCCAATCACCACATGATACTCCATGAGATTGTTGGTGGAGGGACCTAAACAAGCATCCCCTGAACTCACCATATCACCTATAGGAGAGTACAGTACCCAAGCCACCGATGCAAGATTCAACGTGTAACAAAATCCGCAAAACTGGTAAAAGTGGTCATCTGTCCATTAAACATAGGATGTACATAAGTGGGGTTGCGAAAAAACAAATCTTATATCACACAAAAAAACACACTTTTCAAAACAATACACACAACAACAGATAAACAGTATTTACAAAGAACCTATGCTAGATGACCTAGGCATAGTATCTTTTGATGTAGAGCCCATTACGGGGCTCTCCCAAGGGTATTCCATCATAGTCCTTTAACTCATATGCACCTTTTTTCAAAACACAACTGATAATGTATGGCCCATGCCACATAAATTATAGTTTTCATTCCCCAAGTTTATCATGTTTTTGGTCATAAGTCAAGACTAGATATCCTTCATTAAACGAGTGGGGTTGAACAGATCTATCATACTGGGATTTCATTCATCGCTTGTGTGTCTCATTTTCTAAGGCAGCATAACGGTGAGTTTCGTCAAGATTATTCAAATATAGAAACTGTTCTTCTTCTATAGTGGTGTTAGGAAAAAGTTCCACAATGAGATTTAGAGAAGGAATTTCGCATTCTATAGGGAGAGCACCCTTTAGTCCAAACACCAATTGAAATAGTGTGAAACTAGTGGAAGTCTTTACAATATTCCTATAGGCCCAAAGTGCAGAAAAAAATTTAAAATTCAAATTATATTTGGCCTGCCCTACCATCCACTGAAGCATGGTTTTAAAAACTTTTTTAATCGCTTCAATCTCGACATTAGTGTGAGGGTAGTAAGGCATAGATTTATCATTTCAAAACCTTAACTTTTTACTAAGTTCTGCCACCATCTTATTCTACAAATGTGACCCATGATCGATCACAATGGCCCTATTAATCTTGAATCTAGTATTGAAATGGTTAAAAGGGAACAAAGCAATTGTCTTTTTGTCTTCGACATATGTGGGAATAGCCTCATCCCATCTAGTAAAGTAGTCCACAACCACAATAATGTAGCCATTCCCCCCAACTGAGGTAGGTCTACAATGCACGAAGTCTATGCCCCATTTTGAAAAAGGGCCAACTGCTATGACAGGATGAAGCACAGTTGGATGGGTGTGCTTATTAGAGGTAAACAATTGACAGGGTTGGAATTTCTTGACATTTTCCATACAAATATTGAAAATCAAAGGCCAAAAATACCCTGCGTGTAAGATCTTTTCAGAAGTAGCCAACCCAGATCGGTGAACCCCACAAGCTCTAAAGTGACAATCATTCAATACGATTTCATCTTCTTCATGGGTGAGACAATGTCATAATATATAATCGACACCATATCGGTATAAAGTATCATTTAAAAGGAGGTAATACTTTTCCTGGTGGCAGACGCGACAACTATCATCGTGAGTGGCATTAGGATGATATCGTTGAGTCTGGAGATAGATAATAAAATCTCCATACCAGGGATCAGTCATGCTAATGAGAAACAAAAATTCATCAGGTAATGAATCGATGGGATCTCTTTCCTTAGTAACATGGGGAAGGTCACACATGAGCTCAACAAAAACAAGTGACTTCTTAGAAGTGGTTTTAGCAAATTCCAACTAGAATTCCTAGAGAATAAAAATCCAATGTGAGTATTTCCCCCCAAGTACTTGATGAGTCAAGAAATAATACATCGAGTTGGAATCAACATAGATAGTATTTGTGTGGAACAAGATGTAATGACAGAAATTATGGACCGTCATGACCACGGACAACGAATTTCTCCACATGCGAGTACTGGGTTTCAGAGTCTAGAAGTCTCTTACTAGCATAGTAAATCACATGTTCTTGGTCGTGTTCCTCAGTATGTACTAGGACCATACGGATAGTCAAAAGGGATGTAGCCACATACAGGGAATAACCCTTTGTATAATTAGGTGGTTGCAACACGGGTGCATGCTTAAGAGCATGTTTGAGATTGTTAAATGCATGCTACCATAGGTCATCCCAAACAAAAGGAGTGTCCTTTTTTAAAATCTACATGAAGCCATGTGTCTTTTCTGCATAGTTGCAGACGAAACAACGTAAAAAATTTTCCTTCCCTTGCAAACTTTGGAGTTCTATTACATTATTGGGAACTGGTAGAGCCAGTATGGCTTCAAAATTCAAAGGGTCAATATAGATACCATCCTTGGACATGATGAAACCAAGCAGTCGGCCAGTTTCAACATAGAAAACACATTTATGTGGGTTCAAACGAATATTGAAATGGTGACAGCTAAGAAAAATAGCTCTTAGATGATCAATGTGATCATCCCGCTGTTTTGAATGTGCAAGCAGGTTGTCAATATAGGGATCCACAATGTGATTGATATAATGAAAAGCATATGACATGGCACATTGAAATCTAGTGCCAGCATTTTTTAAGCCAAACGGTAGTTTTCGATAGGCAAAGGTCCCCCATGGGAAAATGAAAGTTGTCTTATGTTGATATGAAGGGATAATTTTGATCTGATTATAGCTCGAGAATCCATCCATGAATGAAAATATGGCACTCATGGCATAGTTATCAATAATATGATCAATGTAGGGGGTAGGGAAATTTTCTTTTGGAGGAGCCCAATTCAAATCCCTAAAATCTATGCAAACCATAATAGTACCCTGCTTTTTGTTCACAGGAACTATGTTGGACACCCACTCAGTCAAGGACACGAGAAGTACCGTGTAAATGAAACCATCCCTAAGAAGTTTTTCAACTTCCTCCTTAATGGTTGTTGCATTTCTCGAATGTGCCTAGTGTAATTTTTGGAGAACTCGCTTGGCACCAGGGTAGGCTTTAATCTCATGAACAACAATGGAGGGATCAATCCTTGACATTTCTTCATAATTCCGAGCAAAGACATCTATAAATTCCTTGAATAAGGTCGTATAGGACTAAACCTATAAAGGTGAAGAGTTCTGGCTATCTGAATAATATCTAAAACACCAAGTTTCACTGATACATCCACTGGAATGGTTTTGGTAATATTACATAAATTACCCTCATACTTGACACCAAGAATGAGGGTCAAAGATTAAGGGTCTATGACTATATCAGATGAAACCATGGATGTGAATTTCTCTTCTACCACATGGAAAGGGAGAAGGAAAGAAGATATATGGTGATGATATTTCCAAGGAATATCTTCTAGGGACATGAATTCCATGATGGATTCATCAGAGGGAAGAGTATGCGAAAGATAATCTAGAGATGGGGGGGGTTTCTAGCCAATATGGTAGGTGATATGGATCGGACGCTACCAAAACATGATCGTTGATGGTGGGGTCGCTAGTGGTTTGAATGGCATTGTATACTTCCTAAAGGAATAAGTGATGATTATTTAGTAATAGACTTTCCTTTATCTATGATAGAGGTAGAAATCATATTTATGGATGGAGACTATGAAACATGAGGAGGATTTGAAAACGGGAAGACTCCCATAAGTGAAGAGTCTTTAAGAAGACCTATTCCAATATTCTGATACTGTGGGGTAGTCATAAGTGGAAATTTGTTTGCATCATTTGAAATAGAATTAGGTGTAATGAAATATAACTGATCTATCGTAACAATCCTTCCTTGGAATGGGAACTAGACAATCCGAAAAACGGACGAAGCTACAGCTTGCATAGCATAGAACCAGTTGTGACCTAGGAGTAGGTTTTAATCCAAAGGAGTATCAATGAATTCATCATGAATGGAAGTAGATTCCCCCCCCCTAGTTCAATCTAGAGAGAGGGTAGTAATCCATATGGTTGATATATGCAACCATCAAAGGCCTTTAGTGTAGTAGGTGAATGATTAATCTCAGGAGAAACAATGGCTCTTCAACAAGACAGAGACATGACCAAAGTAGAGGATCCCTCATCCAATATGGTAGGATGGATGTTCTTTCTAGTAACCTTTATGGACAACTAGAAATTCAACTGATGTGAGAGCCTAGTTTTAAAGTCATACAGTTTGAAAGCAATGATGTTACTATTCTCAGGAGCCATAGCTCCAAGTGTTGTTAGCAATTAATTTTGTTGTGTGGGACAAGTTTGGAGTACCTCTAGAACTGACAGCATAGGGTTCCTGGGACAAATATTCTACTATATTATAGTATTGGGAAGCATGTGCGTTAGGATTAATGATGGAGTTACAAAGTGTACTCTTGGGTGGGAGAAAATTTGCATCGGGAATAGGTTTATCGATCTGAAGACCATTACTTTGAGGGGTGGAAGATGAAGGTTTATCATAAGGAACCTCATTAGTTTTCTTCTCTCGAGGGGGGTCATAACTATGTTCTCTTGTATTCAGGCTAATAGTCTCACTTAATATCAGTTTTACTTCATCAATGGATGAAGAAGGCCCATGTAAATATTGATGATCAATCAATTGCTTTTGGGTGGGGAAAGGGTCCGTAAGAACTACCGTGGTGGGTGAAATTTTCAAACATTTGTTAACTTCCTCTTGATGAAGACACTCTTTGGTGAAATGATCACCTCCACAAATTAGGCATGGGTACTTTACCGTTCTCTTATTTTTGGAATTAGCATCAGGATTTTTTGGTCTATTACCTTCCCTTTGATTGTCGAATTTTTTCTATTTTATTTTACCTTTCTTTTTTCCACCCAAAGATTCAACGGATTGAAATGCATTTACTTTGGTGGAAGAAACAATAGGGGGTGCACTTTTGGGGGGTGGTTTTGGTTGAATTACTGGTGCAGCATGTTGATTTTGCTTCTTGGTATATTTCATCACCATTTGAGTTTGAACTGAGACAAGAATTCCATCTACAGGTGGTTTAGTTGTAGGTCTTGACGGATCCGATGTGGGATGAGGAGCATTATGAATTAAATCATACATAGTACCTGAATGGGAATAAACCAAGTATAAGTACTAATCATGACTAATAGATTGCTCCTCAGTAACAAAACCTCCCATGGTGACATCTCTAGCAATGGGGGGAAGTAAATATTTTGTGAACCAATCCACAAGTAACTGATCATGAACAAGAGCCTTAATTAACCTACGTCTTCATCTCCATTCATGTATATGATTGGAGATGTGGGTTGAAGTGGTTTGTCGAAGTAAGGTTAACAGTTCTGTACCTATCCCATACCGAATTGGTAACTAAAAATGAGTTAAAAATGCCATTTCTAAAGCATTAAAAATACCAGAAAAGTGTTGTGGTAGCTCTATATACCATTTTGGAGAAACTATGGTGAGGGTTCTCTGAAATAACCGTAGACGGATTGAACTGTCCATCAAAGAATTTGATGAGAACCATAGATTAAAAGTCATCACATGGTTCTTAGGGTCTTCACTAGGTTTGTCATTGAATTTTGGTATGTTTGAAGGTAACTTAATTGGAATGGATGTCTAGGAGGGATCGCAATGTATAGGATCATTAATCAATATGGACAAATATGGCAAATCTAATGTAGCCAGAAATGGCAATTGCTGATTTGGTTGAGTATATTGGTAATAATGGTATGGAATTTGCAAACCAGTAGGACCATAGGAATATTGATAAACAGGCATAGATGATGCCCCTACAGCCAGTTTATTTGGTGATTGGTTACTAGAAGGTCCACCAAACAGGGGGCCACCCAAAGGAGGTGGGCCTCTAGGGGGTGGGACTCTAGAAGGTGGAGGTGGTGGGGGTGGGCCTCCAAGAGGAGGTGGTGGTGGTGGTACTCTAGTTGGGGGTCCTCCAGATGGTGGTCCTCCATAATATGGTCCTCCTGGTGGTGGTCATCTTGGTGGTGCTCCTCCAGATGGTGGGCCCCTAGGTGAAGGTCCTCCAGATGGTAGACCTCTAGGTGGTGGTCCTCCAGATGGTCCACCAGGTCCTCTATATCCTCTAGATACTCCAGGTCTTCTAGGTATTCTCGGGGGTCCTTTAGGTGGTGGGCCTCTGGGTGGACCTCCATACCCTCTAGCAGTGTTTACAAAATCTCCTCTGTAGGATGGGACATTAGACTAATTTTGTTGTCCCCAATTGACAAACACATTTCTGGGTAAGGAATTCTAGGATAAAATGACACCAACGGTGCTGGTTGATAAGGTTAATGAACCATAGGTGGTTTATTCTCGAGATAAGTATATCCCCAATAAAGTGGACTAACGATGGGTTGGATCCACGAAGATCCTCCCTAGTCGAAATAAGGTACAATAGTAGTGGTATTAGGAGGAGAGTTTTTTACTGCCAGTGGTCCCGTTGGTAAATTATTCCCCATGC
Organism: Pseudotsuga menziesii; assembly: GCA_001517045.1. Classification (NCBI taxonomy): domain Eukaryota; kingdom Viridiplantae; phylum Streptophyta; class Pinopsida; order Pinales; family Pinaceae; genus Pseudotsuga; species Pseudotsuga menziesii. The sequence continues at coordinate 15,781 of LPNX010019386.1, read as the reverse complement.
TAGAAATGGTTCCCCTAGTAGGTGATGGAACTTGGGATAGGGAATGCTCCCCAGGTGTAGAAACTATCGAAGGAGTCAGAACTAATGGGGAGTTTTGATTGGGTGGGGTGGGAGTGGAGGTTTGAATTGGATTTTGAGTAACCAAGTTTTGAGCCGATGACCCTAAGACAGGAGCTACTCAAGGTGATGAAATGGCATGGTACCCAGGTGGTGTTGTTCTTGAAATACTGGGAAGAGGAGAGACACTTCTCCTTCTTAAATTTTCTGCACTTTGGCGTAAATTCTCTATGGATTCTCAGAAAAATTATTCATTTTACAGAGCATTCTAAATGAGTTTTCTTAAAGGGGTGAGTATAGATGGGTCTGGTTTAGTTGTAGTACTTCCATATTCAGCAATGGATTGGCCTAGGGAAGTTCTCTATAAAGGAGCATTTGGACCATATTCTGCCTCTATAGTTTCATCAAGTGGGTGATTGAATGTCTAGTTCAATGAGCCGGCTTGACCTTATATTGGAAAGTGAAAGGTTGTGTCAGCCGAAGGAGGTAGTTGGACCAAAGGATTATCATAAATAGAGAATTATTCTCCATTTCCAGTAGCTGAAGCATTTTCTATACAAGAATCAACAGAAGCTGGTCATTCCATGGTTTCACCTTCGTGTCCTTCCATAGTAGGAGGAGAGTCAGGTGGTAAAACCTGTAACCTACGAGACCATCTCTCCGGTTGGTCAGCCATGGTGGTGTCTCATACTGTCTACTCTAGGTTTCAAAAAAGAAGAAAACACACACAAACAAACCTACATCAGCTAAGGCCACAAGAAAAATTAAATGACAGGATGGGATGAAGATAGTCAGTTCCTCACTAGGATTATCAAGTTTCCGCAACTCACGATATACCATAGGATCCAATACTGAAACACGACAAGGAGGATTGGGACCGTATGCTTTCCTGAACACCCAATTACCTGAATGACACGTGCGTAGTAGCTCCCCAAGAGTTGTTCTCGGTGTATTTCTCCAACAAGATGGACAAAGGGATTTTCTCAAATGGTTAAGGAATCCTAGAAGGGTCTCCTGATATACACAAGGTACATTGGAGTTCAAATCTGTATTAGTGTTGTCTAATGCACAACCATTTGAAAGGGGCCCTCTGATATACAATCAAGTACGTGAAGTACCTTTCTATATACCTCAAGGGTATGTGAAATGTTTCTATATATACCAACGGTACATGGAGGAACCACACATACCCCAAGATGCAGTGCAAGCATGAAATGACAACTCCTATATTTTAAGACGTGGGAACACCTCTGTATCCTATCACTCAAATTACTATAAATTTTAGCCTAGGGTACCGTTTATTTTATCTGAATAGTTAGTGAATGTTTGTGAGGTGTATTTTAAAATGAAAAATTATAATCTATATATGATGCAACTTCATTTTCCTTCAATGAGAACTATCTAGAGTAGGGAAGAGACCTTTCTTTTTCTTTAAAAAACACACCAATTCAATGCCACTTTCAACAACTCAATTTTCAAGACCTAACAAACAATTCTTCAAAGAATTATTGAAACAAAAAACTTTTTCACCAATAAGAATTCTAATTCTATGAATCAAGAAAAGAAAACGGAGTGTTATCTCCTAAATAAAGAAGTCCTCAATAAATTAGACTTAGAAGATTTATATTGTGTAGTGATAGGAGGTCAAAAAACTTTTTTAAAGATTTTTAAGGATCATTGTGAAAGATTGAGGTGTTTAATAAAGTTTGGAACACTTTTGACTTTGTTTTCTAATAAAATATTCAAAGCTCAACTTTCGGTGGCTTAGGCGAATATCTCAACTATTCATTAGCCACCGAAAGGCCTAGCTTTCGACAGCTTAAAAATAGAATTCGGGGCTACTTTAGCCACCAAAAGCACAATGAAGTTAAAATGATTGGCACATCCATCACACTCAGCAACTGTCAGCATGAAAAGTGCCACCTTCAAGCCATTAACCACCAAAAAGATAGGACCTGCAATAAATCACGAGTTGGTAAGAGGGGTCATTATGAAATTGAAGTGACATATCTAAAAATACAAATGATCTCTACCCTACACATGTACCATGTATGCGAATAAATTACCACAAGCATTGATTTCCAGTTTGAATGATTATGTCCCCTGTACTAGCTAGCTTGTGGGTCTTGTCATAATACACCATCACCTTGCTGAAATCGCAATTTCTAGTCAGATCCCTCAAAATCAGCACCCCCTCCTTAATTCATTCGACATTCCTTGCATGCGTCCTCACTAAGCTAAGCTCCCCTAAATCCTGCAATGTAATTTTCTTCTCCAGGGTTTGAATTTTCAATTTTGTAGGTGCAAAAGAACAATCCAAGAAAATAAAGAGAGGAGGAGAAGCTACCCTAAGAAAGGAACTGGGTGATATTGGCTACCTTGAATCACACCTAGAGGTATGTCATCTTTTCAAGGACTCAGGCTGCTATAGGTTCTACAAAAATATTCAAGGATCAGATCAGCAAGTGGAAGAATCCTTTTCCCTCTCCTTTGATGGCGCGAAAGCAGTGATTGGTAGAGAATAATTCCAGATGGATGAAGCTCTGATAGTTGAAGTGATAGAGCTCCCAAGGAATAGGGAAAGCTGGTTTAAAAACACTATCACAAAGAATGTAAAATTTAGGTCTTACCTGAATCCTGAGCACAAGAACATTGTATGTAAGAAGAGCATCCCTACATCCTGGCTTGAGGGAAAATGGCAACACTTGTTGAAGGAAAATCTGGTCTACATAACTTGTAAGGGAAGGTATAATAGGGTAATGATATACCATTTTAGGTTAATGAACCATTTCACTGGTAGGATCCCCTTGAACCTGCCTTTTAACATATACAAAATACTGACTAAAATGGCTCATCAAGTTAGAGCCAAGCCCACCAAGATTGCAGGCAGGTTATCCCATCATGGCTTGATCAAGCTAATTGTTCTTGAACTACTACAAAGAAAGAACGTTGCCTGGACATAATTCCTGTTCTGGAATGAAATTGAGATAGAATTGTAGCCAGGGGACAAAAGGAAGTCTTCTTCAAAGAATTCCTCCACTCCCAAAAGTGTATCCAAGAATTTGCACCTTCTGTGGACAAAAGTTGTTCCTCTAGTCTGAATGGTTTAGATCCAGAATAAATGAGTGAATGATAAAGGATGAAGACCTTCCTTGAATGTTGTAGGCACCTGGAATGTTGCTTCGATAGTGAACTTATGTACCTGCAAATAGATCAAATATGCAAACACATCAAAGCTACCAGAAAATCATCTAGTTATCCATGTTAGTGACTAAGGAATCTAACAACATGTACATGTGAAATGAAAACAACAGTAATGTGGGATGGAAATTAGCTTTGCATTAAAGATGTATGGAGAATATTACAGAAATTTCCTCAGTTTCGACAAGCATCTCCATGAGACAAACACTTCATCCCCATAAGGTCCAACTTTTCTCTCTATGCTCTCCATTGGCTTGAGCTAAGTGGTCAATCCAACAGCATAACAATACCTCTATGGTTCTCCCTCAACTATGGACATGAGCTTGTATTTATAAGGCTCAATGGATAGGAATAGTTGAGAGAATTGTGGGTGAGGTGGCTCCAAGATCCTACCATGGGGGATCTCGAACTCAAACTAACCCACAATGATAGGGATAAGGGAGGACACGAGGCTCAAGTTCTAGAAGCCTCGAGAAACTTCTCTTTTTCCCATTTTACCTAGGGTACCACTTTTATTCTCTTATGACAGAGTGGTTTCGATAAGAAATGCTTATCGACCAAAGACCATAGGTGGTGGCACTGCTTATGGGAAACATGATACAGGTAGTGCAGAGCAAGGTACCTCTCATGGGCCACAAGAAAAGTGTGGTGCTGAGTTTTTTCATGTAGAATTGACAGACATAGTAGGTTTCCACTCTAAGTGCTGGAATTAAAGGAAAACATGGGAGTTAAAGGTCTTATCACATAATGGTGATAGGATTTAGGTATAACAGAATGCCCCCCAAAGCATGAGACTTAGAGGGATACGATAAGCAAGAGATTTGAGAGAACAAGTTGTCACTTCGAGGTGAAAATGTCAGCTCGGTCGGAGAATGTCGTCTAGTAGGCATCTGTAGTACATCAATATTTTTGACTCGTAGACACATGTAACCAACTCATGGCTGCAGACCAATACAAGGTAGATCCATGGGAAGAATAAACAAGCATGTCTACTAGAATATAGCATAGATCCATGTGATAAAGGACTCAAACTTGGACATAGCTACCGGACATACAATGTAGATAGATTTCATACAGACACAAATTTGAGCATATCCATGACCATACAAATGTGTATCCATGCTAGACATACAAAACTGCATCACAACCTGGGGAAAGAAATGAGTGCTAAACAAATACCCAGGGTCTTTGTCTCGTCTTCCATAAAGTATGATTCTATCCATGTGATTACAATGATCTAAAGTCGACCATGGTAGAAACCACTTGATTACCAGCCAATGATATGAACCGTTAACAAGTGTGAGGGAGATCACCATTGATGTCAATGATTCCTAAGGTACCCTAGTACAATCAACTGAGTGTGAATAGATGTCCTGATGTTGAACACCCAGTTGATTCTATTGATCAAAGGTCAATGATGTGAAACTATGTCAAGAGTGAGAGAATATGTCATTAAGGCATACAGATCTCGAGGTACTAATTTTTTGTTTCTAATACTATTTCTCAGACGATGAACTTATGTCGACAAGAATAGTTTCATCGAAGGAGGGCCATGATGAGTCCCACATCGATGACATGAAACTCGAAACATAGTTTTGGAATGATGTGAATGTAGTAACCATAATACCGACTCAAAAGTACTGACACAGAGACTATTTTGACTGTAGATGAAAAATTCTTCAACTTCCCTTTGAACATCGGGCGGCATGACAAAAGACTTGGTAACATGACTAAAACTAGACAAGCACACTGTGCGATGGTGGACAATGCATTCTTTTGAATGACTCAAAGGAGTGGCATGACTCATGAAGGTGGATTGTCCCAGAGATCAACTAAATACCCAATTGACTGAAATGATATGTAGAAAAGTGCCATGTTCAAAGGTAACGACAAACTATTGCCATTTATTTGAAAAAGTGATTCCCTTCCCATTTCCCCCATCATGATTGATGAGTGCCTCTTTTCGGTTTTACGAGTTCAAAGAGGGTAACAAACACTTGGTATAGCTCTTCTGAAGACAAGTACAAACTCATATGTTTTATGAACCTTAGAGAGGAGGGTTTCGTTGACAAAAGCAGGTCTCTCAATGTTTAATTTAATGAGTCCAATGAAAGAAAACTTGGTATCATTCATGTTTAGAGAGTCTGAACGACCATGGAAGAAGACTCCAAAGGGTCCTTTTTCATATAATTTAGTCCCTAAGGCCCAAAAAAGTATTGGTTGGAGTGTTCCTTTTTCATAAATAGTCTATCCGAACTGAAAAAGAGATAACCTACAGTCAGAGAGACGAATCTTCAAATGCTTTAATGAGCGTGAAGAAGACAATATCGCTCAACAATCTTTTCATATTTAAGGTGCCCGAAAAGAGTTTAGAGAAGACTCCATTAGGTCTCTTTTCATAATGAGAGATTTTACGAGCCTGAAAAGAATCAGAAACGGACTCGGACCTTTGATACTAAGTTTTGAGAGCCTGACCAAAGTGTCACAATAAATGCTCAAAGACTTTTTTCATTTTATGGTAGTACGAAAAAGTAAAAAATGAACTCCCAAAACTTTATTGCTACTGTTCTTCCATGACGTATTCACTTGTTGACCAATATCCTATCACGTTAGTTCATATTGTGGGTTTTAAAATTATTAAAAATTGAACCAATATATTGCAGGTATTGGGGGGGATGAGGGGTTTAAGGTGGGGGTGGGTAGGGTGGTTTATAAGTATTAAGGTATAAAAAGGGGCGGGGAGGAGGTTTTAAGTATTAGGAGGGGGTTTCAACAAAAAAGATTTTGGGTAAATATCTCTGGAAATTAAAGGTTTTCTTTAATATCCCACGATCACATGTGCTATGTGAGATGTTCACTAAGTGAATTCCCCGTGTGTTTTTCTATCCTAGAACGACTCAAAAACAAGTGTTAAATTCCCCAATAACTGACATTAAAGGATTATGACTGATATATTTTGAGTAATAAATGATTTTAAAACAAAACAATAGCATGTAAAACCAAAAAATGTGTATTAAAGTCATGTAAATAGTGAAAAATCAAAATTTTTTACTATTTACCTATAGTGGAGAGAATTTGGAGCACTTTCCTAGCCATATTTTTAGTTTCTAATATCAGGAGTTTCCATCATTGAATTCGAGCACCGTCAATTCGAGGTAATAGCCTAGACCCTACTCTTTCATCTTATGTCTTCAATTTTGATTTTTAATGGTGTTTTGGGATTGTATGGTAAGCCCTAAAATCATGGGAGCTGGAAATGCTCTTATCCCTGATGGGATAAGCAGTACCTCGCTAGAACCGTGCAGAAAACATAGTGCACAGGAGGTGCCACCACCTGTCTTTAACGGGGCATAGGTGGTGCCAACCATGAAGAAGTAAAAATAATCACATAAGAAAAACTAGTTCATTTCATTTGATTTGGATGATTAAGAATGATTCTAATGATTCTTGTGATTGTTTTTGGCAGGTTCTTGCTGATAAAAAATGGTCATATCGAAAGAGAGACAGCATGATAATGACAACGCCTTCATCGAGTGAAATGTGGGTTGCATAGCCGCATTAGGGAGTGTGGAATTTTAAAATTCTTCCATACACCCAATATGGTATCGCATGAGCGATTGCTAGAGCATATACTCTAGATGTGGAATCCGAAGCAACAACATTTCAAGGTTGGTGCTCACATTTTGACAGTTGAGGTAGAGGATATCTACTTCCCAACTATCCTCTCGAGATGTGTTGCTCCCATATTGCTGACTAGTTCCCATGGAGGGACATCGCTACATAGGAGTTGATAAACCATCACTGTATCCATGGGACAAGGACATCGGGGAAGAAAATCCCCATAAAAGCAGTGATGGATGGACCTCCATGGACTATATTGTTTACCATGCAGAGAGTGGTGGGAAGCTAAGGAGTGCACCAGGTGTCTAGAGCACATATACCCTATGCCATAGAGGCCATGGCACCTACAGTCTTTAACTGGGAGGAAGCCCTGCTTCCGATCTTCAAGGATCAGCTGACCAAGTGGCGGCAGGGGGAACTGAAGCAATTTGGTTTTGGTTCCATTATAGCTTGCTTCTTCTTTGAGAAGGTTCCACAGATGAGACCCCGGGTGGTATTTACAGAGTTGAGAGCGTAGGATCCTCGCATGTAGAGTTGGGTCCGGATTATGGCCCATACTGAAGTTGTTGGCTGCTATGGGCAGACCCAGGTTTACTATCATCAACCAACAACACCCCTAGATCACCGGCCCTTTCGGCGATAGACCACAAAGTGGCCTGAAGTCTCACCTGAAGTGACTCTAATGGGTTGGCCAAGGACTCAAGTGTCTTGTACCGGGTTCCGTGGCAATCCCACTGGTGGCTCGCAGCTCCCCTAGCTACGGTCTCTCCTTTGTGCATCAAGCGATCTCCTACTAGCGTTGCGTGATTTCCTCGTCTCGTGGCTCTCCTAGCCACATGATATTCCTTTATACTGCTGTGCAATCCTTTCCCGTGGCACGCACTTCCTTCCTCCCGTGATATCTCCAACCTTATCACATTGCCACACACGGTGCGACACACAGTTCCTGCCCAACGCTAAGTCCTTCACCTGCGGTATCGCGCACTGCAGCTTCTCTGCCGGTGCGGTATCACCTCTCTGTGATATCCTACCTCCGCGGTTTAGCGCACTTAGCGTTGCTCATGTCTACATGCAAGACTCAACATACAAGGCTATTCAATATAGCAATAGAGACTATTGTACACAATGCATAAACGAACCACAGAGAGCCTGCCAAGATATTAACCTATTTATATATCCTTCTATATTGCAGTGAACTAATTAACACATTCATTCATTAACTATAGACAAAGTCCATGAACTGACTGAGACATGCATAAGTAAACATAACACATAAACCAATCGCATAACACTGATTTTAACGTGGTTCACCTCCAAGATGGAAGTTACGTCCACAGAACTGTGTTTTTATTATAGCTCAGGGGAAGGTAAAACACAGTTCTGTTGCACCGCATATGCAGCTTAAGATCTTCTCTCTTAGATCTCTTTTCTCTCTATATTTCTCTCCTACAATATACTCTTCCCTCTCTGTCGATCCCTGTGGATCTTTACATATATGTTCTATAAGTCAGGTACTGGTTACTGTAAGATTGCTACCGCTAATAACATAACCAGAGCTAGGCTTTTACAACAGTCTAATAATCTGCAAAACGCTACCAACAAAATGACTAGCTAGTTCTTCAACCCGCCAACCAACTAACCAACCCTTTTACAATACAAAATACATTCTTATATAGGCAGCCCGCAGGTCGTGCCATTACAACACTGTGGGCCTGTCCCAACAGTAACCCAAAACCTAACTTAGTGATAGTCGGCCATATCTGTACTTGAGGTAGCCACTTTCCGTCACACCACAGCTCTCTGTAGTCTTCCATGCTTCCCGGCACTGATCATGAGTACTATGCACCGCTTCACTTTTCTGTCCTTCGCCTTCAATGCTTCAGCCTCGTCACTCCTTCTCCTTTATGAGGGTTGCTGGGCCCTCCTGTCTTTCGTCGCTACCTTCAATGCAGTGGTTGAGCTCTCTCTTCTCGGCCGCTCAGGTACCGTTTCCTTCTTAACTTTTCTATCTTTAAAAGCCATGGTTTTCGGCTCTGCTCTCCAGCTGGAAACATGCTACGGCATCGTAGCTCTGTCTTAACTTCTTTCCACCAAAACTTATCTTTTTGCCAAAACTAGTAGCTTCTTCTGTAGCTGCGGGACCCTACTCCAACAGTCCCCTAACACTTACTTATGGCTCACCCTCGAGCCACCTGCAGCGGGCTTCTCCTGCTGTAGTTTTTCCTTGGCTTCCTGCGAATCCCTTTGCAACCTGTCACGAAGTCCTGTGACTTCCCTCTGCATCACTTCGACACTCTCTTTATAGTTTATGTAACTTGGTTTGTGGGGCTCTCTTATCCTTCCTACCCAATTTCATGGTTTCGCTCTCTTCGCTCCTAAAACCTTTTAAGATCCTGCTAGTGTTTGAGAGGTTTTCTATAGATATCCTTTCCTCTTTATCTGGGTTAGAAATTTTATCACGAGGAAAGTTTGTATCTTCCAGCCTTCTCAAACATTTCATTCAGTCTGGAGCCTCATATATGAAGGAGGGGAAACCCATGAATTCCGTTCCGAGAACAAGCCTTTGCCTGCCTCCAGGAATTCTACCGACTGCTGGGTTTGCTGTCCTCTTCCACTTCTCTTCTCTTCGAGGTGCTCTAGGTACACATGCTACCTCTGATCATCAAATTTTTGTTGCGTTGCCTCCGCAATCTTTAGTGCTTTGCTTAGCTGATCAGATAGGTCGGCGACCTTCTCCCGTTGCTTTCTTTTTCTCATTTTTACTTTCCACCTAGCGGGAGATTTCTTCTCATCATTCTTTTGCTCTGCTTTCTTATCTTTAGTGATCGTCTCGGCATTCTTCTTCTCCTTAGCAGAGACTTTGGTGACAACTTCTACTTCTGGCGCTTGACTCTTCATCCTTAGTGGCTGTCTGACTTATGTTGTACTTAATTTCACAACCCTGGGCGACGTCGTCATGGCGGACCTACGACAACCAGGGTCAAAATGTCTTAGCATGCCTTCTATAGGTTCGTCCTCGAACATAACCCACTCAGTACAACGAGCGGACGTGCACTAGCCGCAACTTCTGAAAATCACAGCACTCTGTAACCACTTAGCTCTGGACATAGAACTCTTAACAACTTAACTCTATGGCTCTCGATTTTTCTGCAAATGTAACCGTCTCAATTGAATAATTTCTTCTTTTATGCCCTATACAATAATCCCGGAGGCAACGGTCATGTAGACTAGACCCGTCGATCAT
>LPNX010019383.1:41594-111226 GCA_001517045.1 Pseudotsuga menziesii | reverse complement strand
ATGCTTTTAGTATTCACATACTGGAGATACAGATGGTGATAGATCAGTATTTAGATATTGAAGATGTAGATGATGATGGTTTGGATGATGATGTACTGATGAAGCCTCTGCCTCGAGTAGAGTTCGAACACTTTCAAGACAAGCTTGGTGTTGTTCGGAAAGACCTTCCTCGAAAGGGGGAGTAGTGATGTTGCAGTGGGATTGTATCATCCCTGGGCCTTTTCCCTAAAGTGATCCGGAGACCTCGGTCCTCGAGAATGAAGAGGGATTGTATCATCCCAGGACATCTATCCACAATATATCTGATGACCTCGGTCCTCGAGAACGTGGTGGGATTGTATCATCCCTGGGAACTTGCCCTAAAGTGATCCGAAGACCTCGGTCTTTGAGAATGAAGAGGGATTGTATCATTCTGGGACATCTGTCCATAATAGATTCGGTGAACTTGGTCCTCGAGAATGTGGTGGGATTGTATCATCCCTGGGCACTTGCCCTAAAGTGATCTGGAGACCTCGGTCTTCGAGAATGAAAAGGGATTGTATCATCCCAGGACATCTGTCCATAATAGATCCGGTGACCTCGGTCCTCGAGAATTTGGTAGGATTGCAACATCCTTGGACATCATCCTAAAGTGATAGGGACTGATTCTCCCCATAATCAATCCGGTGGGTTCGGTCCTCGAGAATGTGGTAGGATTGCATCATCCTTGGACATAGTCCTAAAGTGATAGGGACTGATTCTCCCCATAATCAATCCGGTGGGTTCGGTCCTCGAGAATGTGGTAGGATTGCATCATCCTTGGACATAGTCCTAAAGTGATAGGGACTGATTCTCCCGTAATCAATCTAGTGGCTTCGGTCCTTGAGAATGTGGCAGGATTGCATCATCCTTGGACATAGTCCTAAAGTGATAGGGACTGATTCTCCCATAATCAATCCGGTGGCTTTGGTCCTCGAGAATGTGGTAGGATTGCATCATCCTTGGACTTAGTCCTCAAGTGATAGGGACTGATTCTCCCGTAATCAATCTAGTGGCTTCGGTCCTTGAGAATGCGGTAGGATTGCATCTCCCTAGGACATAGTCCTAAAGTGATAGGGACTGATTCTCCCGTAATCAATCCGGTAACTTCGGTTGTCGAGAATGTGGTGGGATTGTATCATCCATGGACTTTAAGTCCAAAAATGATCCAAATACTTTTTGTCTTTGAGTTGTGGATTGCAAGTTGTTGCTGATGATGATGATGCTGTACTGATCGAAAGATTAGAGTATGATGATGATGACGTACTGATCGAAATATCAGAGTATGATGACATACTGATCGAAAGATCAGAGTATAATGATGACGTACTGATCGAAATATCAGAGTACGATGATGATAACATACTAATCGAAAGATCAGAGTATGATGATGATGACGTACTGATCTAAAGATCAGAGTATGATGATGACGCACTATGATTATGATGTTTCTGATCGAAAGATTAGAGTATGATGATGATGTTTCTGATCGAAAGATCAGAGTATGTTGATGATGTTTCTGATCGAAAGATCAGAGTATGATGATGATGTTTCTATGTTGATGATGTTTCTGATCGAAAGATCAGAGTATGATGATGATGTTTCTGATTGAAGGATCAGAATGTGATGATGATTATGATCAACAGATCAGAATATGATGATGATGATGTTGGTGCTGATCGAAAGGGCAAAGTGTTGATGATGATATTGCTGATCAAGAGGTCAAAGTACTGAAGATGTTGCTGCTGATCGAAAGGTCAAGGTGCTGAAGATGTTGTTGCTAATCGAAAAGTCAAAGTGCTGAAGATGTTGCTGATCAAAAGGTCAAAATGCTGAAGATGTTGTTGCTGCTCGAATAGTAAAAGTGCTGAAAATGTTGTTGATCGAAAGGTCCAAGTGCTAAAGATGTCGTTGCTAATTGAAAGATCAAAATGCTGAAGATGTTGTTGATCAAAGACTGAAGATGTTGTTGATGATGAAGACTAAAGATTGAAGATGAAGACTACATGATGTTGAAAAGCTTCCAATGATTTATAGATGTGTTACCCTGCTGATGTTGATGATGTCCCCTATCTCTACTCTTGTTGTTGTTGATGTTGCTGTAGAATACCCTTCTCATTAAGGGGGAGTGTTGAAATATTGTAACTTCGAAGAATATTCTATATGTATCCTTTTGTGGTCCCCGATGGTCCTACCGGGAGAACCACTTGTATTACATTGTACCCCGATGCTCCTAATCGAAAAAACTAATAAGAGTCATGAGGTAGTCCCCTCTAATTGTAAAGGTGGGTCATCAGCACCCCAGTGTGCTTACTTGAGCCTACATGATTTAACTCAAGCCTACATGTCAAATGAGTTAACTTAAGTGAACGGATGAATATAAATAGAGGTGTAGTGCTCCTCATTTGAGAACACACACTATCACTTATGTAGCGCATTAGTGGAGAGAGAGAAGTAGATGGAGAAGGAGGAGGATCAGGATTTGATCTCCTTGCTAGTTTTATCTTTTATCTTTTTGGGGCATTTATATTGAGGAAGCTTTTGCTAGGTTTTTCCCTTTAGGGTTTTCCCAGGATAAATCTTCGTGTTCCTTTTGTATGGTTGTGCTTTCCTATCTTTTAGTGATCCTATTTATATGCTTTTTTTATGAAATGAAATGAAATACTGATGTCTTAGCTAAGCATATGAAAATTTAACAATTAACTCAGAAAAACACAAGGAAGACTCTGATTTTTTACTTTTCAGCAAAGAAGGGGACTTGGTAACTCATGTATGGTCTGTGTAGGTTCCCAGGGGCTCTGTTATACTGTTGTCTATATTAATTAAGTCTGTGAAAAAATTCATATGTATAATTATGCAAGAGGAGCTCTGAAAATGGAAATTACTAATTCAGGACTACGCTAGAAGGTTATTTCCAAGCCTTCCCAAATCACCTCTAAGGGCCACAAATTTTTGAAAGGAAGGAAATGTCTGGGCCTATTTTGTCTTGGCCACCTGTAGGTACCTTCATAATTTAATTTGGACACTCAAAATTTAGTTCTCCAAATCAAAAGTAAAACTAGTCATACTTTAAGGCATAAAGAGCATAGGTAAAATAATTTATGCACAAAATACACTTAATATCATTTTCAGAACTCAAGATTTATTTTTATATTGATTTATAGAGTCAAAATAATCTAGAGAGGTCTATTACAATCCAAGGTATCTCAATGGATCTTCTACATTAAATTCTCTTCACTAGATCACCAAACAAAACACATAGAAACTCAAGGAGAACAAATGTGGCATATGATTTTCCACCACCACACCAACACCAGGTACCACTACTATCATAAATATGAAATAAACCATATTAATGTATCTGAGTACTAAACTCCTCAAACAAAATATGAGGACACATCCCCCTCAATGTTTGCAAGGGGGACATCTCCCAAGCATGGAATTTACTCAAGCAAATGATACAAATCAATATTAAAAGTACACAAGCACAATAAGTGTGCTTACTTGTGGTTATACATATTCAAATATACCTCAAAACCATTGGAAAATACCATGGGTTTTAAGAAACCAAGTTCTCCCACTACCACCAACCACCAACTACTCCTTGGAAGAGATCTAGTTAAAGATGCATTGAATCTGCCAACTCCTCCATAACTCCACAATGTGATTTCCTTGGTCACCTATAGATAAAAAAGTATGAATTATACCTTCTTTGAGAAAATATTCATTATTACAATTCATATCCAACTCAATGGAGGTTAGATTTAATCCTCGTATAAAGAGTTCCAACCTCTTCCCTTAAATCATGGAACTTCCTTGTTTTATGGAAATGGTTAAAATTTGTCCCAAACTTGACCTAACTAATTCCTTATCCTTTACCACTTATTTAAAACAATAGCATCCCTTGGTACCCCTTTCAAACCTATTTTTATCCCAAACCATAAGTAGACAAACTTTCCTTTGAATGAATTTTGATAAAAAAATTGTTGCAAGGGGAATCAACAACTAGTCAATTTCGTACTCGCGTGACACGGGGTCGATTCCTGCCTATACCTCTATAATCCCTTGTGAATCCTACCTGACACCTCGGAACATGGGTGGTCTCCTTTCTACACCGAGAGGTTTGAACTTGTGGCCTCCTTATTAGCCTACATGCCTTAACAAAACGTGGAGTGACCAATAGACCAAACCCCAAGAGGCGAATTCTGACAATTTTTACTATGCAATTTTTATTGTAATTTTAATTAATTCCCAAATAGAAATAATTTCCACTTGAACCCATGGGAACCTAACAGGTAAGGGGATTGGTTCCATATTCTTCTAGGAATGGAACATGAGTCCTCCCCTCCAAATAATTCTTTTCCTCAAGCATTATCAGACCGAGATGTTTCAAAATGCTTTCTCCTTCCCAAGTTGCATCGTCACTAAGAAGGCCCTTCCATTGCACAAGATATTATTTGATGGTCATATTCCTTATATTCTTTTCTATGAATTGCAATATTTACTTGGGTATCAACTCCAAAATCCCCTCATCATCAATGAGAGGATTATCTTATGATTCCACAACCTTTTTCCCAATTTCCTTCTCAAGACTAGACACATGGAACACATTATGTATCTTGCTTCCTTCCGATAAATATGAATCATAAGCCACTTCACCCACCTTTCTTGTCACCTTGTAGGTTCCATATAACCTTGGCCAATGAATATTGACTATAAGGATACAACCTCAAAAACACCATGTCTCCCACTTGGAAGGAACGCTCACCCCTATGCTTGTCCGCATAGAACTTATACAGATTTTGGGAAACGTTAAAGTTTTCCTTGAGCACTCTAAGGATGTATTAACTCTCTTGGATCGAATCCTTTTCTTTTTGGGCCCTATAATCATCAAAAAACATATCTACAAAAGTAGTATCATCATATCCATACAAGGCCTTGAAAGGAGACATGTCAATAGAAACATGGAAGGTATTTTTGTAGAACAATTATCCCAAGTATAGTCAAGTGATATAAGCTTTGTGTTTCCCTATAATATAGCTTCTAAGGTAACCTTCCAGCCATTGCTTCACCCTTTTAGATTTCCCATCACTTTTGGGATGATATCTTGTACTAAGATCCAAACTAGTTTCCACCAACTTGAATAATTCTTGCCAAAACTTTCTTATGAATTTACTATCCTAGTCACTCACAATGGACTTGGGAAACCCATGCAAATTGAAAAAATCATGAAAGAAGAGGTCATCCACTTGTCTTGCTGCAAATTTGGATCGTACAACAAATAAATGTGCATACTTAGTCATTCTATCAACCGAGAGTTCGGCCAAGAGTTTAAAAGATATTTTTTCAGCTGAGAGTTCATGGTCAACAAAACCTACGAAAATATCTGGCATCTTTCTGGAACCTACAACTTCAACGAGTCCAAACCCCTACAAATTTTAAATATTATTTGTCAGACTTGGTAGCAATGGATTCATCTCTAAATCTAGTTTCCAATGATATAAAAATTGTTTAATTTCGCTTTGAATTCCCATTTATTAATAATTTTTTTTCTAAACCTTATCCCTTAAGAATTTTATTACTCTGAAAATCATCCGAAATGAAAATTCAATATCATAACAAAGACAACACCAAAAAAATTGAAATCTTCATAGAGATCATAATTGCTCTGCCCTCTTCAAAAGGGTACTTTTAGTTTTTCCCAATAAGATTCACACTAAAAATAAAATTGAAGCTCACCAACGTGTGTCGATAATGCACCATTTTCTAAACTTATGTTGTTTCAATAAATAATAATAAAAAGTTCTCAAATCGAGGAAACCTCAAAATATAGTCCATGCACAAGTGCAGTGTGTCTAGATTTATGATCATACATTGCTTTACCTAAAATGAATAACCATCTCTCAAAAAACTAGTGCTCACGCTGGTCACTCATTATCCATACCTAAAATTTTCAAGTATATGCCGTTGGTGAGCACAAAATTTGTCCCACAATATGTCCACAAAAAAAATTAAAAAAAAATATGAGTAGAAAGCTAATTCAATTCTCTAAAACATTTGTGTTTAATACTTTAAGTTGAAATTCCTAAGAGAGATATGGGTTTGAAGAGGTCGAAGTTGAAAAATATAAAATTTACCAGTTTTGTTTCTCAAAAGCAAGCCAAAAGTGTTACCCAACTTCACATTTTCACCCTCAAGCTCCTGTGGATTCTGAGAAGGGTAAGCAAGATTTGGGTTAGAAGGTTTCGGTTGCAAAGGTGAAGGATTCAAATTCCCCTAGAATTCATAAGGATGCAAATGATGACGTGAAGAACGCAATCACAACTGATGTTCATGACCATATAGAGGAAGACGAACCTCCTCAACAACATCGATGCTTAGACATGGAACCATAATGGCCTGGTCTCCTTGGCTAGTGGGTTTGACATGTTGACATGTTGTCCAAGTTCTATTTTGTTTATCTCAGTCCTTCAAGTAGGTTTTACGATCTTTTACTTTATGTTTCTTAGTTGTAAGTTTTACATGAACAATTCAAATGATCAAGGGCGTAGCACAATGAAGAACCTCTCAAAAAAATTTATGTAATTTTAAGTACCTTCAAACCTCCTGGTTTTTGTAATGGCATGTTGACAAAGACTATATCTCTATAGAATGTTGGGAAAAAAACTGAATACATTGATAGGGGATGTCTCGGTCTTTCTTTAGACAAGGGCCTCAGTTACTTCCTCTCTCAAAATACTCATAACTGGGTTTTTTAATGTAATTATCATTTTTCTAATAATATAATATAAAAAACTAATTTACAAAAATAAAAATAATAATATAAATATTTTAAAGATTAATCATTAAAATTTAGATTTTATTCCAATGGTTTATTATTTTATTGTTTAATACCTTTTATTACAATAAATTTTTATAATAATAAGATTTTTCTTTGACCAACATTTCTCTTTTAGTTCATAAAGATTCTACTTCTCACTTTTAACTCTTAACCATTTCATTAATTTTTTAATTAAGATAATATATATATTATATTACTTTAAAAATATATATATAAGTTTTACATGTCTCATTAAAAAAAGCTATCCCAACACATCACAATAAGTTAGAAGAAAAGGATGGCATAAAAAAATTTATCAACATATCTTTAAAAAAAATCTATTTAGATTTATCATAAATTTTTTTTTTCATATGGAAATATGCACGGGAAACCAGTAATACGTTTTTACATTAGTGGATGATAAAGGTGGTAAACGGTGGGCCATCCTCGCAGAAAGCCTAACCCTAAAAGACTCAAGGCTCAAACCCATGACCTCTCCCCGAACGAAGAATGTGCGCACATCTTACTAATTGAGCTAACCCTTGAGGCTGAACCCATCACAATAAGTTAGAAGAGAAGGACGACATAATCCATCCGGCTGAATGGGTATCATAGAAAGAACATAACCAATGGCTGAATGGGTATCAACATAACCAATGCCTATAAGAAAAACGACTTACAAGAATCAAAGCCAAGAAAAGTAAAAGTGCATAGTGAACACGAAACCGATGATAATACGCTTAATGGGGAATGTTGATCAGAGATCTTTCCAAGTCTCATGGCTTCCATGGAACCAATACTATTTTGAGGCTTCAAACTATTCCCCGTAACGAAGCTAACAAGCTCTGATCTTACAGCATTAATGGCGCCATGGGCCCAGTCTTCCCATACACAGCTAAACTGTAATAATTAGTAAATAGCCCTGCAAACAAAGCCAAAGTCAGACACACATCTATCCAATATTCCATTTTATGATTTTTTTTTATGACAACGACTCGTCACAGTCCCACCTTCCAAAACTTAAACGACAACGGCATTGGACCCAACAATATCAGGCATCAGACTTCAACAGAGAAAAGCCGACGTTAAACAATGCAGAGTACAATAGGGTTAGGGTTGCGGCTACAAACTGACAATCTCTAAAAAGAGGGTTGGTCCCTCGCATTTATATCAAACGCAATTCAAATACCGTGGCCAATTTGCTACACATGCTAATGGTCAATTCCCCAGATTACCAAAGTCAATTTTTTCCCAGATTAGCAAAGTCATTTTTGAAAAAAAATAGGTATAATTGAATTAAAGCATCGACCAATGAGTAGTTAAAACATGAAAAATAGATGAAACAGGGATCTAATTGTTTTCCATATGTGGTTGCCATTTCTCCATATGCCTCTAGGCTTATCAAAGTAGCTGTAAAAGATAAATGGTGGTTTGTTGCCTTTGACGATTCAGACCGGCAAGAATTGATGCCATGAGGAGTATTATATCTGAAATTTCACAACAAATATTGTTAATTTCAAATATTGTTATTAAGAGCAATATATCTTTGCTCTCAATCCCTAGGTGAACCTAGAGACTAGCAATCCTTGTAGTTCTATGTTAGAAAAATAGAATCGTAGAGCAATAACAATAAACATTAAACAAGATGCAAATATAAATATATTCCAAGAGATATCAAATATCAACAACCCCATTACACCTGGTCTTGGCTCTCATAGTCTCTCTCACAATCAAAGAGATCGATTTTACAATGCTATAATACAATATACACTAGTATTACAATGTATTACTTTTATAAAGTGAATACCATGAGAAAATACCTATTATTGACCAAGTCATGACTCTTAAATTACAGCATTTTACAAGGCATTTTTTCCTAAATTTTCTTTAATGGGGGGCTGCCCTCCAACCTTGCCAAGGGGCGGCTCCCAAAATAGTCGTCACCCCCTCGTGGACCCCCATGACAACTATAATGGGGGAAAGCACCCCCATACCCCCGGTGCTGGGATCCACGGTTGACATAACATCTCTAAATCAGGAAGATGAGGTTCCACAACCAACAACTCTAGGTGGAGAGGTCAAAAGTCATTAGCTTTCATAATGTAATCGAGGCCAAATAAATATTATCCCAATAAGTTCTGATCTTAGATAAAGCTCCTAGGAATCATTATTTTGGGTGGAGTAAACTATGATTTTCCAATATTGCAGTAGTATGTATTGTGTAGATTGATTTTATGGCTGTAGTTCCAAATTTGACATAACCAATTATAATAAAACAAAATATCAACTAGCATAGTCACAACTTAAGTGTTACAAACAAGTTATGTGCTACGAACAAGTTATTTGTTACTTGTTCTTCATGACTAGTTGTAATAATTTGTTGTCTATGCCTTAGCCTATGCCTTAGCTACTTGTTATCACCCTCATTTAGTCAAATTGGTTGTTTGGCACAGAGTGCATGTCATCCATGCATCAAACTTATTCATGCATAAGCTATATAAGCTACTTTGTTTGGCACAAGAGTGCATGTCATCCATGCATCAAACTTATTCATGCATAAGCTATATAAGCTATTAGTTAAATTTGTATATTGTTTTTATTTTAGAATTTGGGTTGGACTTCCATATTGCTCACGGATGAGACAAGTGTACTATCCAAATTGATTCTATGAAAGTAGTTCGAAATTCCAAATAAACAATTTTTAAAAAAATAAAAAATTTAAGTTGATACTAATGGATAACTTAACGTATAATTTGGGGTGGAGTGGTAGTTGACTTAAAGATAACCTATAATTTAGTTGTACTTAAATTGAGGCTTATCTATGTTCACCAACCACAAATTAAGTGGTTGTGCTAGTTTATATTTTTTTTATAATTGTTTATTTCAAATTTAGAACTATGACTTAAAATCAATGTGGACACTACACTTGTTCCTTCAGCATACTTGCTAGTCCACTTCAAATTCTAAACTATAAACACCTATCCTTGTAAAAATAACTAGTAGCTAATACATGGATACCTAGTAGCTAATGCATGAATAAGGCACTTCGTGGCACACAAACATCCTGTTTAACTAGAAGAAGGCAGGTGGTGATAACAAGTAGTTGAGGCATAGACACCAGATGATGACAAGCAACAGATGACTCGTTTGAGGGAGTTAATTAACCACAAGTTAAATACATATGTTAGTTTATATCCTCCACGAATGTATGTAAATGGCTAAGATCACATGGATATGCAACTCATGAAATGGTCTTCTTACATATTAATGTTTGGATTACTCAAATCCTTTATAAAAAAGAAAAAAATGGAATCAATTCATGTTGATATGCAAGAGCCTCATCATAGTTTCTCATGATCATTGTTCATCATAGTTTCTCATGATCATTGTTTGTGATATTCACAAAGATCAATCCTACATAGGTATTCAATGGTTGATCATAATCTTGGAACCCTAATCTCTCAAGGATGAGACAAACAAGAGTCACTATCTCCAAGTAATTTGGTTAGAGCAAAAGCCACATTAAGATTTAAATGCTTCTTAAACATAATTTACGACTATAATTTGGTCGGAGCAAAAGCCCACATTGAGATTCAAATGCTTCTTAAATATTATGACTTTGGACTACTTTATGTTAAAATGCTCTCTTACTAAGAGATTAAAGGATAGTACTTTTGTATTTTCGATATTTACTTGGTTTTCTCCTAACACTCGTGGCTTTTTTTAGGAGCATAAGAGACGTTGAGTGTTCTTTCTCGGGCACCTTAGCCAACTACTTGCAAGAGGCTAGTTCCATAAATGGACATGCACAAAGGAGATCTATTTTACATCCAAGGCTTTGTTATGCATCATAGATCCAATCACTATCGTGACTTTTACCATGCATTTCTTTGCCACCTTGAATGTTAAAGTGTTTCTCTAGCAACATGTGGACGTCTCCACTAGGGAACCTCGTCTTTCCTAAACTTGGCAAGTGTCCAAGCTCACATGATAGCTTGTGATGCATCATAGCTATAATCATTACCATGACCTCCATCGTAAATTCCTTTGAGACATTGCATATTAAAGTGCTTCTCTCTAGCAACATGTCTCCAATCAGGGAACCTTATCCTTCTATAACTTCTACATTGTTTCTCATAGTAATTATTTTCTTCTAATTTTCATAATTTTAAGTTATTTTTCGCTCTCCATACACTTCTTGGTTGTTTTCTTTCATAAACTTCTTAGCTAATCTTTTCCAATGATTTTCTTCTTTTTAAATTATTTTTTATCTTAAAAAAATTTGTTTTTCATTTTCATTTTTTTAATTATTTGTTCATAAAATAAAATTATTTTTTCACATATAATGTGATTCTTTTATCTTCATTTTGGTTATTTTTCCACGAAACGGCCTTTACTCTTTTCATAGACCACACCTCTAAATTTCCCTTTTTTTCCATGTACGCTGCGACAGATCTGCCAACTGCCCAATACGATCCATTATAGTAGAGATTAATACCTCATTAAACACTGACTTCTCTAACTCAAATGTTGTGAACAACTCCATGCAGCTAAAAATATATAGCAATGGCCCATAAAGCTGCTACCGCAGCATTTAATATTCTGTCACATGCTATATATTTTTCGTCTTTCTAATGATTTTTCGTCTTTCTAATGCATGTGCCATAGAAAATCTCCACAGAGCCAGGGGCCGATTTTGATGAGAAAATTCTTCACAGCGCTAAATCAAAGACCGCAAGCGGGTACTCATATCCAACAATTAGTTTTGTAAACCAGGTCTGGAAACCAGAGATTAAAATGAACATGTTATTGCAGTGTTCTTATTATTGACAATAGTCATCTTAACGGATTCCATGGCATCCATTGCTGCGAACCCCAAGGTAAAAACAAATCCCTTTTCACAGATTTTGATGGATTTTGTTCTTACGTTCCTTTTGTAATTGCCGTAGCTTTCACAGCGTTAAAAATTAAAACCAGTGTACGAAATCATTTATACTGGGCAATACATATTAAATATCCAACCCAAAATAGACGTCGTGGATGATTTGATTTAGTATATGTCCTCTGTATATACATTTATATTTTCTTTCCGAGAATCGCTCATACGGGAACTTCAACATGGTTTTGAATCGTAACATGACTATTAATGGCTTTCTGAGCTCGACATTGAAATATGGGAATAGTGTAGCGTTGGGTTGGGCGAAGTACAATGCTCAATATAGATAATTGTAACTTCAAAGAGATATAAAATTTACAAGTGTAGAAAGTTTTTCAGTCTGCAGTCTGTTGATTTAACACTATAGTATCTCCGGTCAGGTGATGTGAGTTTTTTAGAAACTGATAACATGCTGTATCTGGATTTAGAAACTGATAACATGCTGTATCTGGAATGCTGATCAGAAAACCATTCAAAGTCCCATGACTTTTGATGGAAACAATGCTATTTTGAGCTTCTAATTATGTCAAAGAGTGGGCAGCAGTTCTTTCACAACAAACGACAAACATTATATACTTACCAAAGGACAAACATTCAAACATTCATCCACAACAAATGGATTTTGGTTTTTGCCACAAATACCAAACAATATGTACCCAACAACGTATATATTTACTTTATATATACATCCTTGAAACAAAGGTATATATACAGCCCTTGATAATAATAATAAAGAATGTCCTGGTGAGTGCATATTGAGTACTGCAACAAACTTGTAAAAGTGTCCCACTCGGCATCGTACTCTTAGAGCAGTAAATGGTCCCATATCGTCAATCATAACAATTTCTAACCAGCTCCGATCTCCCACAGCATTAATGGTGCCTTCGGCGCAGAATGCCGTCAAGTGACAAGTGTCGGATACAGCAGCCGTAAGAATCAAATTAGCCTGCAAACAAAGCCAAACTCAGAAACACATTCATCCAATATTCCATTTTATGTTCTTGCAGACAACGACTCCTCGTAGTCCCCACTTCCAAAACTTAAAACGACAACAATATAGGAATCCGCAACAACAGGGTATAGCAGACTTCACCCTGCTCAATAACAGTGTAGGTTTACATTATTAGGGTTAGGGTTATTGCCTGACAATCTCTAAAAATAGGGTTGGTCATTCACATTTATATCAAAACCTAACTCCACACTTTCCCAATCCAACTGCCATTGCCAATAACCATATCCTCACACTTTGCTGATCCAACTGCGATGGCCAATTTGCCAGTGACCAAAACGCCTTGGAATCCGGGCGATCAATTTTCGTTGCAGTGTTCAGATCAATTTTCGTAGAAATCTCAATTTGCAGTTTTCAGATAGTAAGTTCGAGGACGAGTAGTTTTAAAATCGGAAATTTAGTTTAGAACAGATTATTACAATAACTAAAATTGCAAAATTGTTGAAAGTAGGAGATTTCCATGAACAATTTTAACAAGTTCTTATTTTTATCACAAATTCGCAGGAAATGCGAGGAGTTTTAGTAGTTTTTTATAGTCGTGACTGCCATGGTCAATTACCCATATTAAATGCAATACTTACTGAAAAAATCATGTAAAAATATATTTATACACAGGTAACATATACTAGCGCCAACAGACCCAAAACAAATCATCTACAAATGAGTGGTTGGGTAAGATATTTTTGCTAAAACAAACCAAAAAGTCATGAATCATATTTTGAATCCGCGAACTGTCCATTTCTTTTATATATTTGTAATATATTGAACGATAACAAAAAGGAACGTAGGTATCTAATGTGGTATATACACAAAATCACAGATGCGTCCTTGAAAATCAAAGCTGTGTTTGTTTTTCATCTATGGATGTTGATCCATTAAAATGCCCAGAGGCACCAACAATAACAACATTACAGAAACATATTCAACATCATATCTCTTTAGACCTGGGCTTACAAGAGCAGCTGTAGAAGATGAATGTTGGCTTGCTGTCCTTGATAATTCTGAGTTGCAAGAACTGATGCCGTGAGGAATTATACCAGAACCTTCGTAGCAAAGCCCCGGGCTATTATTCCACAGAGCCAGACGCCTTCCCAATCTTTTGCAAAAACTCTCTGGAAAACCCACTGTGCCTGATAAATTGTTTCCATTGAGATACAATGAATTCAAAAACGGAATCTCTGCAAGCTTGGATGGGATTCCCCCACTTAAACGATTGCCATTGAGAGCAATATATCTCAATCCATTGGATGACCCAAGAGACCCTGGTATTCTTCCCTCGTAGCTCGAAGTCGAGAGATCGAAACTCATTAACTTCGGCAACTTATCCCATGCCAAAGAAATATTGCCCCCAATAGGATTGGTTCCTAGATAAAGCTCCTCCAAATTACTCATCTCTGTCAATGTCTGCGGAAGGATACCATGAAACCTATTGTTGCGAAGGTCCAACAGCGTTATGTTTTTCAAATCACCTAGCTCAAGCGGAATCTGGCCTCTGATAAAATTATCGCTGATATCCATCTTCATAACTGATTTTAAACCCCCAATCTGAGAAGGCAAAATACCATTCAGCTTATTGAAACTCAGGTCCAGGATTAGCAGATTCTCCAAGTTACCAATGGAAGAAGGAATTTGGCCAGAGAACTGATTCCGACTGAGAACAAGTTTCTTCAAATTATATAATCTCCCCAGCTCCTCTGGCAATGTACCCTTCAAGTTATTTTCTTTCACAACCAGATTTTCTAAGTTTTCCAGCTCAAATAACTCAGCCGGAAGCTCTCCAACTAGAGCCCCGTTGCTGCGAAATGTGAGACTCTGGATAGAGTTGCTCAGATTCCTCCAGCCTCTAGAAGGCATTATCTGCGGAGCCCAATTGAAGCACATGTAGAATGAGAGAGCTTTGAGCTGGCCGAGGCTAAAGAGCGCAGGATGAATGCTGGCACTCTCGCTGCATTTCAACGAGTTATCATAAATGGCACCGAGATTCAATACTGTAACGAACCAGAAATCCCCGAATTGATCACATGAAGATCCCTGAATGGGTGTGGAACCACATGGATCTGGATAACTCTGAGTCATATTCCAGTCACTTCCTACCAAAGAACCCAATACTGTAAACAAGGCTTCTTTTTCTGATTGAAGCATCGGAGCAGAAGCAGTTGACTCCTGAGCTCTGCAGACATCGAACCCAGAACGTAGAACACATAACACGCTAAGAAAATAGAATAAAGACGTACAGCGCCATGATTTCTCCATTTGAAGCTCTGCTATGTGAAGAACTTCGACAAGTTGTTTCGGAGCAAAATAGCGAGGTTGGTTTGTTTATTCATGTTGTGATATAAACCAGCTGCTATGCCACGATATCCGCATGAAGGATTCCACACGCGAGAGAGAAGTGGGTGTTTAATGAGAGTCTTAAGTAATCAACACGCTAATGGATCGTACTGAGCTGTTGGCATCTACCAGTGGCATCAATGGGGCGTTACACGCTTACTCTGCTTTCTAATTTCTCCATTTACTATTGATTAGACATGGTGATATTGACTGATATATATGTGGAGGTGTGAAAGAGATGGTGCACTGGGCATCTTTTAACAGCAGTACGTGTGAGATACTGAAGTTTGATTTTCAGGTGTGGTCCATGAAAATCTCTTCATTACTGTTGGCCATATCCCTTCACGTACCTTCACCTGGACCATGGAAACCGAGGATAAGTAATGTTTTTTTTGTCTGGGAAATAGCGGATACGTAATGTTTTGTGTGTGGGAAATAGAGGATAAGTAATGTGGGGTTTAAGGCGTTTAGATGCATGTGACTGTAGGGCCAGTGTGGATACGTAATGTTTTGTGTGTGGGAAATAGAGGATAAGTAATGTGGGGTTTAAGGGGTTTAGATGCATGTGACTGTAGGGCCAGTGTTCTTATCTTATTATCTTATTGTAATTTGTATTTTTTTGGGTTTAAATTGAAATTTTTCTGTTTTAAGTAGTTTAATTTTGTAAAGAGTTTAGATGTGACTGGCTGAGATTACCATTGTTGGTTTAAATACCGTAATCTTTTTAAATACCGTAATCTTTTTTTGGTTGTAGAGATACCATCATACCAGCCTTCGTTTAAATACCCTTTATATCATTGGTTTTAAATCTTAAATATCAATGTAATTGCATAGATTTCATTATTTAGCATAAAAGAATGTGATATTAGAAAATCACCACTTCTTACCATGAATCAGGATCTTGAAGTGACTGATTGGATTATTAGTCTCTTTGATTATGAGTATTGTGATATCAATCTATGGATAAGGTATTTTGGTGTTTTTATCAAATTAAATGGTTATCACATTTAGTGAACAAAATTGAAGGGTGGGTCTTAATTGGAAGAGTATTTATTCTTTAAGCCTCTTAGAAATGAATGAAGGGCAATATAAATCATTGTACATAAATTAACTAAACCCTTTCACCAAAAGAAATGTAAAAAACAAATATTGTTCTTTCAATTTTTTACAATTTTAAACAATTGAGCATCCTTTAAGATCTACATGAAAAAATGACATATTTTCAATAATTCTTATTTTGAACACATTAAGTTGTCATATGTGTATCATTAATTTTACAGTTTAGTATCATAACAACTATTCTATTGTATTTTTTTGGAGTTCGAGCACACTTCATGATACAACAAAACTACTTAGAATATGCCATAACCATATTGGGGCATCCACGTGAAATCCAAGATTGAGAGATGTAAAAATGATAATGATTGGGCACTTAGGAAAAAATAATACACAACTCATAAAAAAAATTTAAAAAAATCCTACCTACCAAGAAAGTTAGCAAACATAACTCGGGTCGGGGCATATTTTTTTTTGTTCAACACTTGTCGTGAAAGCATACATCTATGGGATGGAGGGGCAATGGAGTCGAGCCTAAGTCAATTGAATCCTTGTAACTCACTACATGTCTGAGTCTCAACAATCCACCTTTTAAATTGAACCAAAATACCAAAAGAAGTTTATTAATGGCTAGATTTGAGAAAGTTCTAGGTTTGAGTAATTAAGAGCTCGGGGCTCTAAAATTTGTTGTGTTTTGTACCAGTCCACGATTCAGTGAATTGACAATCACGGGTAGGAATTTAAGTTATTTAATGAAAAAAATTAATGTGTATAACCTCTATGTCAAAACCGTTTTCCATGTTGATGCAAGCCACTATCCTCTTTATTGTCTTACCAAAAGGCATGATAATGAGGAAGACGACCTAAAATTATAGACTTCACCTTCAAAGACTAGCTTGCAATCACATTGGTAAGGAGTGATAAGAAGATCACAACCATCCAACGTGTCAAATCTCAGTTGATAGTGTTAATTAAAGACTTATATGGTAAAATTTAATATAAGAATTACTTATAGTTATCTCTTACTCTTTGCGTCTTAACACATTTAATATTTTATGGTTGTCTTTGCGCCTTGACCCAATTCATATTATAAGGTGAGGATGTGCATGCATAATAATCCTTAATTATGACTATGAGATGAGGATTTAAAGAGAAGGGGATGTAAAGACAAGTAATTTTTATATGTATTTTGGTGGCGCCGAGGACAAATGTTGTGAGAAACCAAAAATGTTTGGAAGGACGGAGGGAGATTACATCACGATCATGCCACCCATTAAATCGAAGACCATTCTTGAGCCAATTTTTTTTTTTTTTTTTTTTATTAATAACCATTGTTTCTCCATATCGTGTGGCCAATGAAACCTCTCTATAGCAATGCATAAATCGACCTCTACACCGTTTGCGATCCTAGCTACATACCATTATTTGTATTTGCATGACATCGAGTGTTGTTTATAGTTGTCGTGAGTCCATGATATTCATGCAAGAAATGAAGTATTGCAGAGGAGGACTTATCAAACCGGTCTTTTGAATTTCATTTTGATGGAAAAATAGTGGACATTGGTAGCGAGGTTCACATAGGTAGTAGGAACAAAGTATTGAGCTCGTTTCAAGCCTAGTAGTTGTTCTTTTTTGTTATAGTCATAGTTGTTGGCATATTGTCAAACTTTAGATTGCAGCCCCAAGTGACTCGGGAGTCAGAGTCAGACCTCGATGGCTAGTGCCTCGTAGTCATCAATGATTACTGGCCATCTTGCACAACTAAGCAGTGACTGCATGACATGAGTGAGTCAGTGATTACAATTTATCATATTTCCAATATTTTGAATGATGAGTTGAACTTTATAGCATAGGAATTTCAACATCTTGACAAATTTATATGGATGGGTAATTTCAAATGTTGCCCTTCTTTTGAAATGTTGATATAAATTATGCCCTTTTTAATTGGAAGGGTAAAATTTAGATTTTAGATTTTTTTTTAAGGACAATTTTAACTTTACACTTCTAGGAAGGGCTATAGCCCTTTGGAAGGGTTAAGAAGGGTTCAATTTTGAACACTTATCACATTAACAATTGGGATTGGTCCATACGCTTTGTGGAGAGACAAGTGAGTTACTAGTGTATGCAGTTGCTCACAAGAGCAGGTCATCTCATTCTCATCAAATTGGTTAGAAAAATCAGTTAGAAAGGGATTGTTGGTATACTCGATCACGATCAAACATATTCTAGGGGTTTTATGGAACATATTTGTAAATTGAGTTTTAGTTTCCTTTGGGGTCATGAAAAAGAATCCAAGTCATGAAAAAGACTCCAAGACATTTCACTGGGTCTCATAAGACAAGATTTTCCTACCAAAACACCTCGGTGGATTGGGGCTAAAGCACCACTATAGTTTCACATCTACTCTTGTTGCAAAAGGAACTTGGAGACTTGCCACCACCACTCGTTTGGTCTTTGGGCTAAAGTGATCCATTAGAAATACTTACATCCTTTGACTATCCAAGAATAGATCAGATCCACACACAAAATTACTAAGAATTATTCCATTATGTGGAAGCAATGTACTCTACATGTGACATTATAGGTGACTTGATATGTTGGAAGATTGGGAATGGAAGAACATTCAAAATTGGTTTTGATGCATGGGTTGGTAGTGAGTCACATGCTTCCTTCATTCATGATTGAACACCTATAGGACAGGGGCTACATTTTCTTATAGCAAATCCAAGATTTAGCCCGCTCTATTATTTATCAACGGGAATGGCTCAACACTACTCATATAGGCTTCAAAGGGGATGTGATATGTGTTTGGGATAATTACACATAGTCCCTTAAAGAATGCAAGATTTATATAGAACAAAAGGAGGACTCTATACTATAGTCCAAAAACCAAACTGGTGGTATATACATGCCTAAGATTGGCTCCTAAGATTGGCTACCAAATTATTAGGGAGAATGAAGTCCATCTTGATCCAAAATGGTGGCATTCAGTCATATGGAAAATCAAATGCCCTCTCAAAACAATATTATTCATCTGGCTTGCTCTTGCAGGTAAAATTCCAGTATGGGAACACTTATCTAAATTCATGGGGTTTGGACCCATCAAATGTGCACTATGTCAAAATGCAGATGACTCCATCAATCATATTTTTAACAAGTGCCCCTACTTCACTGATATGTGGTCTTGTGCTTCTTCAGTTTTGGGTAGACCACTTATCTGGGATGGACTGATATTCGAAGAGGTCTTTAAAGGATGGATTAACAATTCTACTACGTAGGAGATCAAAGATCCTCCACTATTGCTCATGTGGGGAGCATGGATTGTACGAAACAAGAATATCTTTCAAGATATTTCCATCCCACCTCAGGCATATGCTCCCAGGAGTTTAGCTATTCTTCACTTTTTCCCACGGGATCTTCAGCATATTTCCAGACCTATTCATCTTGTTATTCAGATTGATACTACGAAGCCTTGGTCTTTTTCCGATGGAGCTACACAATATAGAACCTGCAATGGTGCCACATGTGGTCTCCTCTATCTTACGGACAATCACTACTATAAATTTTTAGTGAGACTTGGGTTGTCAGCTGACAATAAAGCAGATATTTCAACGTTTCTTATGGTCCTAAAATTTTCCAAACATGTTGGCTACACTACACTACAAGTTTTTGGAGATTCTCTCATTGTAATCGACTAGTTTAGTCACTAAATCCCCCCTAAGAACATCTATCTCGGGCTTATCTATGAGGAAATATCTAGAATCTTGCATTTATTCTAAGAGGTCACTTTGAAGCATATTTACCCAAAAAATAATCAACTGGCCGACCAATTATCCAAGCACGGGCTACTGCTCCATGGCAGATCTTTATCAGCTTGGGAGTGCAACAATGACACCATCAAAGAATTGGATCCTGGACCTATTTTTGTATAATACTTTCCCATTTCATATTGGATTTTCATGAGTGGTGCAGTATTTTCTGTAGTGCTGTCAATTAGTTTGTCTATGTTTTGTTATATTTATAGACTCATATGCTTGCAAATAGGACTAGATGCCATATATTTTGTTAAGTTTTATGAATTGCTTAGATGATAACTTAAAACAGTTTTCACTAGTAGAATCAGTGAAAGAACAACAAGCACAGAAACACAAAGAACACAAATATTTTCCTTGAGGAAACCACAAGGGAGAAAACCCTGCAAAGCTTCCTTAGTATAGAGCTCAACCAGAGGAGTGTAAAACCCAAACAACTGCTTCTTTATTATTTTTGGCGCACTTGTTCTTCTCTCTCTTGCGAACTTGCTTGAGTGAGTGTGTACAAATGAAGGGGAGTTCCTCCCTATTTATATTTGTCACTTGACTTGACCTAGGAACTAATAGGGCCGACTTGTCTATCAAGGCACCAAAAATAATATTTATTATAATGACACTTGGGTACTATTGACCTGACTTACATCCAAATATTTACATTGATTCTTTCAATGAATCTTACATGAACAAACTCATATCCTGATGGAGGAATACAATCAATACATCTAGAATATCTTCTAAAGTTACAATACTTTAACACTACCTCTTAACTAGGAATGTATTCAACCAAGGTAGTAACTACTACCACAACTGTACATCTAACTGGTGAGTTTCTATATGTCATAGGAATTTTTCGAACACCATCATACATCTTCATCATCAACCTCAGCTGGATCATCTTCTGCAACCTCAGTATGTAAATACTGAATCATCTTCTATGCATACCAGATCATCTTCTGTCACATCAGTATGTGGATACTAAATCATCTTCTACAACATTAATATGTGGATATTGAATCATCTTCTACGTATACTGGATCATGTTCTACAACATCAGTATGTGAATACTGAATCATCTTCTGCGTATATTGGATCATCTTCTACAACATCAATATGTGAATATTGAATCATCTTCTACCAACATCAGTGTGTAAATACTGAAACATCATCTGCAACATCATTATGTAAATACTGAGACATCAGTATGTAAATACTAAGACATCATCTACAGCATTAGTATGCAAATACTGAGACATAAACAACAACACCATTAGCATGTTAGTGCTAAAAACAACATCATCAATAAATGCTAGATCATCATCTGCATCACCATCATAGGGATGTTGGAACATCATTGTCATCAACATAACAAAATGTTAAAACAACACCATCATCATTAGTATAGAAATACTGAAACAAACTCATCAACTATCATCAGCATGAAAATACTGAACTTGCTACATCAGTATAGGAATACTGAAACTATCTCAACAATCATCAGTAAAAAAATGTTGAACCTGCTACATCAGTATAAAAATATTGAAACTATCTCAGCAATCTTCTCAACAATCATCAGTATAAGAATACTAAAACTACATCTTTCCCACTAAATATCTATGAGTAGTATCTTGGTGAGTTCTCTGGTAGATCCATCTGGGCATTTTGTCTAACTTACTAACCCTTTTGAGTCAACAAGCCTAGTCAGACAAATGGATCTTCCTAAGGACCAACAAGCCTTGTTTTGGCTTACTAACCCACTTGGGATAAATCGGTCTAGCCAGACATACTAATCCCCATAGGATCAATAGGCCTCGTCTGACTTGTTAACCATTCTGGGTCAACAAGCCTAGCCTTACTTACCCTACTATAGGATGAGATACCACCACTGCTTCCTTTTACCATCTATCGTCACTCCCTCTATCGAGAGAGGTCCTTTCAGACTACGCCAAGCTTTTCTCGGAAGTATTCAAATTTACATGAGACATAGGCTTATTCAACACATATGCCACGTGTTCCTCTGTAGGAACATACTTGAGCTTTACAACTCCCTTTTGAACCATATCCCAGATGTAATGATATCTAACTTCGATATATTTCGTCTTGTCATGAAACACCAGGTTTTCTGTCATCTTAATACAACTCTGATTATCACAAAGGATATCAGTAACATCTATCTCTACATCAAATAAACCTTCCAACATCTTGCAAATCCATACTACTTGGATACAAGTTGAACATGCTGCAATGTATTCAGCTTCTACAGTGCTAAGTGCAATACTAGTCTTGTTTCTACTGAACCATGAGATCATGTCTGATCCCAAACTAAAACAACATCCTGGAGTGATATTTCTATCTTCGGTACTTCCTTCCCAATATGAATCTGTAAATCCATGTAATCTGATCTCTCCACTTGACGCATATCCGAGACCATAGTCTAAATCCCCCTTTAGATATGTCATCATATGTTTTTCTCCAACTAGGTGGATATGTTTGGGATTCACCATATATTGAATCAGAGTGTTTACAACAAAACATATATCTAGTCTTGTATTGGTTAAGTACATCATAGAACCAATAATATGTCTATATAGGGTGGTATCGATTGCTTTTGAAGTGTCATCATTCAATAGTTTCAAATTTGTTGTCACCGAAGTAGTCAAGCCTTGCAATCTATCATCTCAAATCTCTTTAGGATTTATACTACATATTTTCCTTGGTTTAGGAAAATCTCATCGGGATAGTGCCATACTTCAAGACCTAGAAAATAGTGCATCATTCCAAGGTCTTTCATCTCAAATTTTGCAGCAAGCTTCTTCTTACATTTGTTGATGCTCTTATCTTCACCTGTCAAGAATAGTAGTAATATCATAAGTCCATCACCCTCAACTTTATAGTAGAGGTTGGAATATTCTTTACTCTTGGTAAAGCCTAAACTCATAAGGAATCCATCAATTCTTCCATACCACTCTCTAGGTTCTTGTTTTAACCCATACAATGCCTTCTTGAGTTTACAGACATGAGTTTCCTGATCATTATTCTCGAAACCTTACATTTGTTCGATATATACTTCTTCTTCTATCAAGCCATTTAGAAAGGTTGTCTTTACATCCATCTGATGTAACTTCCACTTCATATTGGATGCCAAGCCAAGGATGGTTCTACTTGAGGTGTACCTAGCTACTAGTGCAAATGTCTCCTCATAGTCGATTCCTTCCTTCTGGGAGAATCTGCAAGCTACGAATATTGCCTTGTACTTTCCTATACTACTATCTGTTGAGTGTTTTGTCTTGAATATCCATTTAGAGGATACCACTGACTTGTCTTTTAGTCTTGGTACTATTTCCCATACATCATTCTTTACAATGGATTGGTATTCCTCAACCATTGCATCAACCCACTCCTTCTTCTTTTTTGCTTCTTCAAAATATGTTGGTTCTTTATCAACAAGATCACACATCAAAGCTACATAACTAGGGTATGGCTTTGGATTCTTTCTTTCTCTGATGGTTCCTTCTGGGACACCCTGTCTTTTTGCTTCTTCGATAACTTCATGAGCCTAGCAAGGTCTTCTCTTTTGTGAGATCATTTCACTGGGAAATTCTTCAGGTCTCTGAGGTTTTGTCATGTCATGATCCTTAAGTATCTGATCTTCTTCTTCGTTCCTAACTGGTTTATGAACTTCTGCAGCTCTCGGAGTTTCATGCTCCTCTTCATCTTCCTTGTCTTTATTTGATTTTTTGAAGGGTGTATTTTTGACAAAGGTGACATCTGTGCTTAATTTAATTTGATGATATCTTGGGATATAGATTCAATAAGATTTTGATTGCTTACTATATCTTACAAGCAAACCCTTCTTCCCTGAAGGATCTAACTTTGACCTTTTCTCCTTGGGAATGTGTATGTATACCAGACAACCAAATATCTTTAGGTGACTTACTTCACGATTTTCTTCGGTAAACATCTCTTCTGGAGTCTTGTTACCAAGGGTACTGTGGGAGATTCTATTATGTACAAATATTGTTGTTCTGGATGCTTCTACCCATAGGTACATAGGTAGATCTTGATCACGTATCATAGCTTTCACCGCTTCCATTATAGATCTATTATTTCTTTCCTCCACACCATTTTGTTGTGTATTATAGGGAATGGTGAGTTCCCTCTTAATCCTGACTTCTTTGCAATACTCATTGAATTCACATGATGTGAATTCTCCACCGTTATTTTATCTTAAGATCTTGATCCTCTTTTAAGAGAGGTTTTCTACCGAGGCCTTAAAATCTTTGAATCTTTCAAACACTTCATCCTTCTTCTTTAGGAAATATATCCAAGTTTGGCGGGAGTAGTCATCAATAAAGGAAGCATAGTAAATACACCTGCTTAATGAAGTAGTTTGCATTCACCTACATATATATGAATGAATAATATCTATGATCCTTTTTTCTTTGTTGTCACTATTTGGATAAGAGTTCTTAGTAGTATTTCCTTGTGCACATCCTTTTCGCACTCCTTCATGACCTATATGAATCTCTCGTAAACTAGTTACAAAATTTCTCACAATTGGCAATGATTTGTAATGTATATGAGCAATTCTTTTGTGTCATAGCTCACATGGGATTATGGTACTAGTCATCAATGCTGAAGCTACATGTCCCTTTAATCTACAAAGTCCTCCTTCTTAAACTTCAATTACTACTGCATAATCTATAGTTTTTCCTTTTGTCCACATGAGGACTTCTCCATCCAAAAAAGCAACTATGAACCATTTCTTATCTAAGGATGAGATATAAAGAAGGTTCTTCTTCAGTCTTGGGACATATAGGACATCCTTCATCTTCATGGAATTTCCAAAGTCCAACTTGTAGGAGGCTTCTCCCATTCATTTGATGGGATATTGGTAATCATCTCCAAGCATTACTTTGTGTGTGGACTCCTTTTGTACAAGACATGAGAGTGAGTCCTTCTAACATGTCATGTGCTTGGAGGCACCACTATCTACTAGCCAGGTGTCATTTCCTAGTGAGACTGAACCTATGAGTGAAAAGATCAAGACATATTCTTCATAGGAATCTTCATTTTCCTTAGTTATTTCCTCATCTTCTTAATCATTGTCTTCAACAGCATGGGCCTGAAATCTTTTTTTCTTCTTGACTCATTCTACTTTCATGGGACAGTTTATAGCAATGTGTCCCATCTTATGACAAGTGAAGCATTCATAATTTGAGAAGTATTTATTGGGATTCTTAAACCCCTAATTCCTTTTGGGAGGATGGTCATAACTCTTTCTCTTTTTCTTTCCTTTGGTATGGAATGCCAAAGATTAATAATCATTTTCATTTAGATTCTCTTCTCTAGCTGCTATTCTTTCTTCTTCTTGCACACATTCTTCCCATAACTGTCGGAACTCGGTTAGTCTTCTTATTGAACAGATTCCTTTGATAAAGGATTCCCAATCTCTTGGAAGACCATTCAAGGTGGTTCTTACAATTTATGCTTCTTTAACCATATCACTAATGGATTCCAACTGCTCCTTGATTTGAGCTACTCTAGTAAAATATTATTGCATGGTTTCTGACTTTTCAGCCTTTACAGTTTTGAGGTGATTCCTCAAGGTCATCTTCATATTGATGTTTCTTCCTTCAAATAGGGCAGATAGAGCATCAAAAATTTATTTTGGTGTCCGTCTTGAGGATACTTGAGGAATCAAGTTATCTTTGATGGAGTCAGCTATGATCCTCTTAGCCTAGATCACATCCTTCTTGTATTTGGACTTAGCTTCAGCTTCTTCTGGTTCTACAACTTCCTCCTTTGTAAATCCTTCTAGATCATTTTCTTCTAGGATGAGCATGATCTGATATTTCCATGCTCTTAATTTTTTAGCACCTTCAAGCTTCTCATCTAACTTGGTACTCTTTTTCATCTTTTAACAGAATGATAAATTCAAATGGAATTAGAAGGAGTAGTACTTACTTGATAAATATAGCTTTTGGCTGACCTTCTACGGGATGACCTAGGGTTTGGTGTAGAAACCCTAAATTTTCAGTTGGGATCACCGGTAGTGTTGAGTTATGGAAAAAAGTGCCTTCCTAGGGAGAGCTAGACTGTATCTTGCTTTTCTGATATTGATGATGGAGTCTCAAGAAAACTGAAGCCATAGTTATTCCCAACAATAGTGGTTGGTTTAATACTAAAACTTCTTGGAATTCAGTTCTGTTTCCATAGAAAGATGTGCCCTTATGGGGCGAGTTGAGTGAGCCCTATTTTCTAGTTGATCTGTCGAGGGATTTGTTTGGAGTAACAAACCCTAGCTGTGCAGTGTCTCCTTTTAGGGTGGCTCTGATACCATGTTAAGTTTTCTTAATTGCGTAGATGACATCTTAAAACAATTTTCACTAGTAGGATCACTGAAAGAAAAACAAGAACATAAACACAAACATTTTTCTCAGGGAAACCACAAGGGAGAAAACCCGCAAAACTTCGTCAATGTAGAACTCAACTAGAGCAGTGTAAAACCCAAAAAACTGCTTCACTCTTCTTTCTGGCGCACTTGTTCTTCTCTCTCTTGCAAAATTGCTTGAGTGAGTGTGTACAAATGAAGGGCAGAGCCTCCCTATTTATATTTGTCACTTGAAATGACCTAGGACATAACAGGGCCGACTTGTCTATCAAGACACCAAAAATAATATTTATTATAATGAAACTTGGGTACTATTGACCTAACTTACATCTGGAGGTTTACATTCTTTCTTTCAATGACTCTTACATGGCCAAACTCATCTCCTGATGGAGGAATACAATCAATACATCTAGAATATCTTCTGAAGTTACAATACTTTAACATATTTATGACAGTATGTTGAACTATATGATATATATACTCTTATGAATGTCTATCATGTAAGGATTCCACAACCAATGAACAATATGGCCTTCGAGTTAATAATAATTCAAGGTATGAATTTTTTTTTTCTGGGAAAAAATCATTGGTTTTAAACCTTAAATATCAAAAAGTGGCGATGTAATTGCAAAGATTTCATTATTTAGTATAAAATAATGTGTTATAGTAGTTGAAATGAGTAGCTTACAAGTTATATGATTTATATCATATTTGAGATTATTTTTGTTTCAAATCTTGTTATAATTGTATCTATATTGTTGGTTAGAATTGTATAATAAATATTTAAACAATGAAAAATGATAATTTGACCAAAGATTTTATTGCTAGATTCTAAAAAAAATAGATGAAAAGGTAAAAAACCTAGAATGTTTAGACAAATCCTTGTTGAAATTCCCCATTTTAGAATTCCACCACAAAATTGTTTGTTATATCACTTGAACTACATGGATGTAATCTATAATGTGGAGTTTTCTTGAGATTTACATATTTGGACAAAGAAATCACCAATATGTGCTTTGAGGATTGAAGTTTTTATGCAAAGGTTATGATCCAGTTTAATGGTCTATCTATTTGAAAATTTAGTCACTTGTTGGTATTTTGGATGTTGGATGCTGATGCTCTAGTTTAAGGTGAGGTTTTTTCTTTTACAAACCAAAAAAAGAATCAAAGAAACTACAAATTGTCTTATCCCTTGTATAGTGATCCACAGTGTCGATATTCCTATTGCATCCGATCATAAAAATAACTACCAAGTTCAATTACAGCCATAGCTAGACTCCCCAAACTCCAAATGTGATACAAAATTTAAACTACAACTTAATTGTAGTTAATATCTAGTCTAATAACCAACACAATAATTCATAAAAATTGTAACAGGTTGTACTCAAAATGCAAACTTTTCAAAATGAAGACCAAATAAACTCAGCTTAGATGGAAAGAGGATGATATGGGATCGATGGGAAGTACTAATAAATCAATATACAACCTTCATCAATCGACTAATTGTTGATGTATTCTTTGTTTTGCATCAACCCTTCTAGTAACCCATTGTCCAGTTTCGAAAACTGATGAGCTTGTTGATTGAAATTTCGATAAATGTGCCTACAACTTACCCTTGTGAACTTGTTATGGAGATTAATGATCCAAGATTTCTAGTGATGTAAATGGAAATAATAATATCTCCACTTCCATTAATCCAATCAATAACCACTCGAGAATCACCGTGGAGTTGAAGAGAATGAATGCCATGATGAAAAGCAAATAAGAGAAGGCTCCAAATTGCAATGAGATCTGCACGAGTGTTGGATCCCATGCCACATACAAGCCAGAGAGAAAAGTAATGATCCCTTTCGATGAGAAGGTGGATACCATATCCATAAGCCCCCCCTTGTGATCCCCCATAAAAGAACCCGATAAGACCCATGATGGAGATCATGAGAGGAGCCCGATATAGAACCTTGTCAAGTTTTGTGCTAGGGGAATAATCTGTAAATAATCCAATAATCAATCAACAAGCACTATCAATGGAGAGATGAGCATCTTAAAAATGTACCAGATTCCAGTACCTCCAAATGCCCTAGATGAAGTTTAAGGTGAGCTTACATTCATTGTTTGTAAGTTTAGTGATTGAAGGAAATTGACCAAATATCATATTCAATGTTTCATGAATTTATAATTGTTGTGTTGAGGTCAAAATTGGAGAGAAATATCAATATGGAAGAGTAAATATTTTAGTGGTTCATTTTAGGGTTGAAACTAGGATTGTCAATACATAAAACATTGATCAAGAAAATCCAAAATGTATTGAGCTATTGGTGAAGTGTGAATCAAGTTTTAGTTTCCAAAGGAAAAGGCAAATTCAACTTCATTAATTAAAAGACAAAAATTGTGGCAATCAACAATTTGGTTGTTGGGGTTCTCAAAATTAGTTCAAAATAAGTTTTTGCATGAGAGTAGAAAGGTGTTGTATAGTCCATTATGGGGGATATTTTGTCATGTCATGTAATGTAATGTTATGTTACCATAAATAAAAAGTAATTAAAAAATTTCATGCCGACTCATCAAATAAAAAATTAAAACCAAATAAAAAGTAATTAAAACAATCCATGTTGGCTCATAAATAGAAAATAAAACCAACATATATCCATTTTAAACCTGGATTTATCAAGCATGGAAATGGATCAAATTTCTTGATGTGCAAATTATTTCTAAATGTGTAAAAAATAATATTAAAAAAATTACACGTCAAGAAACTAGATCCCTCTAAGTGCTTGATAGATCCAGGTTTAAGATGGATCTACGCTGGTATAATATGCAAAACATTGATGGAATAATAAACTAAGTTTGCGTAGTTGGTGTTTTAGATATGAAGGTTTCACATTCTAAGGGTGAAACTAAGTTTGTTGATTATGAAGTGTTAAATTTCATGAACCATAGATTTACAAGCCAAAATTAGAGCTATTTGAAAAGAAGTATGCAATCAAGCCAATGTAAACTGAACAACGGATTCATGACATAAATTTCACACAAATCGGACAAATATTGCTCAAATTATCATAACATTCATCTTATTTAATTAATCAGTAATACAATGGTAGTACAAAAAATAGAATTCGAATACTATAGATAAGATTTGAATTCACCAACTCAAATTGTCTGGTTAGCTAACTCAGAGTGGAAATAATCACAGTTGGAGCTCACTAGTTAAATCTAGATAGCCAAATCAGTCTACAATCAATTAACTGATGATGGTAGGCGAGGGTAGGTAAATAATGGTGCCTACACTCCCGTGAATCATGAAAACTAGCACTAATCTAACCGACTATGATCTAACTGATTGTAACTGAAGCATAACTAAGCATGACTAATTTCCTACCACAACCAACTGAAGGTGACTATTGGTGGCACTTGGAGTGGGCTACTATAATGTAGGTATTGGTCCATAGGGCTCCTAAACTTATGTAATCGGGTGCAATAAGTGGAAACTGACCCTTAGTTGTGCCCCCCATGTACTGGTGGGTGATGATGACCTCCTAATATAGGATAAATTAATCAAATAGACTTATGTGGGTAAAGGGAGGATTAATTAATCCTAACACCCCCACCCCTTCATCCTAACTTTGGACAACTTGGTCCTTGGCAACTGGGCCAAAAGTCACCCATACAATCTAAATGAAATAAAATACTGCTTAATAAACAAGAAAATTGTGGAGCCCCCACAAAATAATTAGATAGTCAAGAAACAAGCTTCCATACTTAAGAGAAATTTTTTCTCTTTGAGCAAAAACTTATGAAAAAATTGCTACAATCTACAGCTCTATGGAGCAGTAATGCATAATCTTGGTTCTTCTGTGCATCAAAATCCTGGAACTTTGCATGCGAACTTTTCAATCTTCTTCTAATCTGATGAATGTTTCCTTTGTTTCTTATTTATGGAGGAAGAGTGGCATGATGAAATTTGTTCTTCAGTGAGCCCAATTGTTGATCAATTCTTATCATCATGTAGCATCTCTCTGGAAGTTTGTTCAACCATTATGAAGGTAGCGAAATTGTGTGGGAGAGTGCAACATGTTCATTCTGATACTGGGACCTTGTTCTTCTTCTGTCTTCTAGATTTCCGTCAACATTCCCTAGCAACATTTCGAGCCGCTTCAATGAGATTTTGGGCCCATTTAAGCCTATGATTTGGAATAGTAGTTGGATCAAGATCTAGAATCTCTTCAAGTTCAAACTCAACATCAAAATCATGTTGATCTTGTTCCTCATATTTTGAATCTAAAACAATAGACAATACAACATCATCAAATGGAAATGAAAGAGTGTTTATGCCTTCTTTTCCTCCAAATTGTGGTGGATCATGCAACTGATCCTCTTCAAATTACACACTACGCTCTATGAAGTACCTTCTGCTTGCAAGTTCCATCAATTTATATGCCTTATCATCCTCAGCATATCCCAACAATATGCATTCAGTACTCTGGTCTTGGAAATATTTTTTTTTATCAATGGGGATTCTGACCTAAGATTTGGAGCCAAAAACTCTCAAGTGTGAGACATTGGGCTTATGACCAATAGTGCTTTGAAAGGAGTGGCCCCAATCACTGATTTGTGAGATACCTTGTTTTGGATATATGAAGCACAATTTATAGCTTCAACCCATAAGGAAGGAGGGATATATTTTTCTTTGAGAAGGCAAGTTGCCATCTCCTTCAAGGATCTATTTTTCCTCTCAGCCACACCATTCTACTGTGGTGTGTATGGAACTGAGTGTTCCATTCAAATTCCTTCAGATACATATAACTGCTAAAATTATATTTTGACATACTCACCTCCATTGTCATATCTGATGGATTTGATCTTCTTCCCAAGGTTGTTCTTAGCTAAGGCTTTAAATACTTTGAAAGTCTTGATTACCTCAAACGTTTTATTTAGAAAGTATACCCAGCAATACCTTGAACAGTCATCAATGAAGGTCAAAAAATATTTGAATCCATTCATTGAAGTTGTAGGCATCGGTCTAAGGACATCACTGTGTATTAGATCTAGTGTAGAGGCAACTCTTGTTTCCTTCCAAACCTCATATATTTTCTCTAGATGCTTCCCTACCAAGCAACCAAGACATAATCCTTCTGATGATTTGATGAGAGGCAAACCCTCAACCAATTTGTCATTGTGCATTTGCTGGAGATACTTGAAGTTCAGATGGCCAAACCTTTCATGCCATAACTTGCTTGTGTTATTTGGATGAGTCAGCAAGTCTTTCAGATATGAATTAGGAAGGAAATGGAAAAACTCATATGCCTTGTAGGCATGCTTAGAAAAAAAATTTGCTATGAGATTTCCAGTAGAAGTTTCAATGATTTATAATATGTCAGCATCGAATGTAACTCTCTTGGGAGAGCCTGTATGATTCATCTGATAAACGGATAACAAATTTGCTGCAAGAGAGGGAACATAGAGCACATTTGGAATTGTCCATGCTTAAGTTTAATGGAACGTCTCCCAACAACTGGGATTTGTGAATAATCCCCTATATGAATGATAGGTCCTCCTGAGAGATCTATAGAGGTGAATGATTCTTTGGAAGCAACCATATGATTGGATTCTCCTAAATCAATCAAATAAGCCTTTGATTGAGTGAAGCCTACTTTCAAGGCACGACACCTCTCGTGTCCTTCTATCTGGTGTCCATCTTCAGACTTTTTGTGCACTGTGGAAGGGAAATATTATTCTGTTCAAGGAAATTTGACAACTGGTCAATGGTTTTCTTCATGCACTTGCTCTCTCAATGAAATCCTCTCATACAATAGGAGCACTTAGCTTTCTCAAATTTCTTGTTCTTGTTTTTCTTGGAACTTGAGGCTCCATCAGAAGACTTATGCTTCTCCTTTGAATTTGAATAAGCATTTTTATTATCCTTCCCTTTTTGCTTCCCTTTATCTTGCGCATTCCTAGAGTCTCCAGCTAAGAAGGCCTGATTCTTGGAGGCATTGAGCACTCCCATATGTATCAATTTGTCTTGCTCCTGGATCAATGACTCTGCAAATGCATCTAGATAAGGCATTTTCCAATTTGGGATGGATAATCATTCGGAGTGGAATGTGGATACAAAGACTGAGAATTATGAGCCAAGATTTTTCATAATTGATGTACAAGCTGATCATCAATATTCTCTATCCCACATTGATTGCATTTCAAGACTAGGGCTATGTATTTCGAGAAGAATTGTTGAAATGTATCAAAATTGCTGGTCTAGAGTGCAATGAGATTATTCGCCAGAATATGGCCTCTAAGTTCATATTGTTTGCTAAAAATATATTTGTTGGCCACTTTTCCTTACTCTTGTGACCCAAGTTCAAAAACCTCCCAAAACCAACAAAAAACCCAAACATATCATCTTGACAGAGCAAGTTCAGTCGGCAACACCTGCATTGCAGGTGTAGTCTCATCCGAGATATCTCAATGGGTAACTACCATAACCATATTTCTGTAGTCAGTGAGGGATTATAGTCCCTTGGCGTGCAACCAAGGTAATTGAAAGAGTTGGAAGGATGGATTCTTTTACCAACTCGGCTGTAGCACAAGAGTGTGACACAACTGGATTAACAACTTAACAACTTATCAGTGTGACATACATTCCCTTGACAATTTAACAAAAATTGAACTTGAAACAATATAAAATACAATCAAATGTTATTGTGCATTCCTTAACAATAAATGAAAATGACACGAATGTGTTACAACTTAATAGTAAATGAGCATGAAATAATACACAATTCTTCGACGATGCTTTAGTCATTAATCCATTCAACTTCTTTTATCAATATTGCGACATTCATCTGAGCGATAAACAAAACAATACAAGATAACCCACAAATATTCAACAAGCACATTCATTCGACACAAGATGTAACGTGGAAACCCAACTGGTAAAAGCCATGTCATGTCCCAAATTTTGCATTGGTTCACAATGGCCTAATCACATTTTCCATATTCATGAGATTTTGTCAAATTGATGCTAAGGGTCAAATAATTGCCAGGGAGGAAAATTACTAGTTTCCAAGGTTGGGGTTGGAAGCTTTGGGATTTGTAATAAGGGGGACAATAAATGATGTTCAGACATTAGAATGGAATAAATATTTAATAATTTAGCTTATTAAATAAATACAATATAAAATTGAAGTGGCAATGGAGCATGGAGACACATGGAAACAATGGGGCCCACAGAAGCTAGAATTTATGTGCCACATGGCATCCTCCTCTTGCAATTTCGAATCCATGGGAAGCCTAAATGTTCTTGGATGAGTTAGAA
Source organism: Pseudotsuga menziesii (assembly GCA_001517045.1). Classification (NCBI taxonomy): domain Eukaryota; kingdom Viridiplantae; phylum Streptophyta; class Pinopsida; order Pinales; family Pinaceae; genus Pseudotsuga; species Pseudotsuga menziesii. Next base: position 77,541 of record LPNX010019383.1, on the reverse strand, counting down.
ATATGATACACTTGGTCATATGCATCATATGTCGAATTTGGAAGGAAATGTAACTTACATGGGAGAGGAAGAGTCATTTTGGAGCTAGTGACACACTTGGACTAGATTCCCTAGCTCTATGACAACAATGATGAAGATGCTATGACAACTATGAAACAAATCAGATTTGAAGGATGAAATATGAAAAATATGACATGTAATGTCAAAATAGAGCATCCAAGAGGGTGCTCATGTGAGTTGGGGAAGCTCAATGGGTTCCTACTCAAATTGGGGGAAGATGGAAGGCTAGGAAAGGGAGGACACATGGCAAATCTTGAGCCCACACCCAAATTCGAATTGGCTTGATTTTGTGGAAATATTGGTAACATTAGAAGGTTAAGGATGCTTATAACATATGGGAATCAACCAAGATAATATCTTTTGTTTATTTGAGAAATTGTCATTTGTGAATTGTGATAGCTAGTGGATGACTAGTTTTCTTGCCTTAGCCAATTTCGAGGGTGAAAGATTCCAATCCAAGTTAGTGTTTGGAGAGGCAACTCATGTATTTTATGGGGATTTAATGGATTTTTATTTGCAGGTGTAATCTACAGGTAATATCGTGGTTTATTCTATTGCAGTGCTTTCTCTCAACCATTTCCAGTTTTTATTGCATATTCTTGCTCTTGGAGGGATTGCGCTTTGGGTGAGCTATTGATTTATTTGGGGAGCTTATAATACCCCATTATTTTATTTTATGATTTAAATTATCTATATTTAAATTTATGGAGACTCTCATGTCTAAATACTTAAATATTTCATGTAAAAATGTCAATCGATGAAGAAATAGTGCCATTTCCCCACTATCTTGTTGTGAACAAATGTAATGTTGATGGAATTGAATGGATAAGTAAAATAATTATGTTTTATGGATGAATGGACTATTATTTATTTATTTAAAATTTCATAATACTCTCAGGCCAAAATACCCAAAATATTTCATGTATAAATATTAAATAATGAAGAAGCAGTGTCATTTCCCCACTACCTTGTTGTGAACCAATTTACTGTTGATAGATTCAAATGGATAAGTAAAATTATGATGGTTTATGGATGAATGCAATGTTATTTATGGATTATATGAGTTTAATTTTTATTACATAAGCAATTGGAGTTATTTTGTTGAGTTTCATAGCATTTGGAGAAGTTTGCCTATCATTTCCCCCAAGGTTGAAACTAGTATTTTTGCATCTGATTTAAGGGAGTTATAACAGACATTAAAAGTTCAATGGTGATGCATATTATTTAATATTGATGTACTTTACATGTTCCATGCTTCCATTTATAAATTTGAGTTGTCTTTTGATCATTTGGGAAGCCATTTTCAGTATTCATTGTGGGGGAATTAGAACCCCAAATTACTAGTCAAAACTCCTACCTCAACCAGAATATTAAAAAATTCTTAAGAAGCCTTTAGAGGGTCATAAAGCTTCCATCAAAATCATATTCAAACCTAAATATCATTCATAGACCTTCTGTGAATATTTGGGAGCATTTGGACCAATTTGGAGACCTAGACATCAAAACTAGTCAAAGGTCGAAACTGGGGAAAAGGTGAAAAATTGGTTATTTAATAAAATTATCAAAAAAGGAAATTACAAAACAAAAGGTTCTGTTCATCTAGCATGAGAAATATATGGAACTTTTCAATCTGCGACTTGACTGTAGACTATTTGAGATATGTCTTTCGGCTCAAACTCTTTCTTTCTCTCATGCTCTCGGGTTTTATTGTGCTTTTCTTCTAACTACTCCTACTGATCCGCACAAAACTTGGATCGAATATTCTACTCTACTATCTACACACTCAACTGCATATTGAATCCTACTATTCGGAAACCCTTCTGCAAAATGGGTTCTGCGGCTCAACAACCTACTACAACACTATTATCATACTTCTCTTTGATTTCTTCAATTATTTTCTAACCCTTATACAAAACGGGTTCCTCCTATTTATAAATTCTATAAGACCATGTAGGGTCGACTACATACAGTTCACTTAGTGTAGGTTACAAACTGACAAATCGACTGACACAAGGAACTATCAGCCTGAGTTACAAATATTCCTTTATACATGCGTCCTTTGCCAGCTTGTGCTGACTTTAGCAGCCATGATCTTCTTAACCTGTCACTTTCTGGCCGTTGTCCTTTTGTACACCTAAAGATCCACTTTGTCTCCATCGCATTGCTCCTTGTCGCAGCTTTATCTACACTGCACTTTCTTTCCTTCCTTTTCTTCTTCCTTCTCATTCCTTTGTGTCGTACGCATGCTTTTCCTTACTTTGCTTGTGCTTCTATTTATTCCTTGTGCTCTTTCCTGACCCAATAGGGCCCCAACAATCACATGTGGTTCATCCTGAGATACTAAGAAAATATATGGTTCTAGCGCTGGTTGCACCACGGTACCGACCTTGTCCTTCACTATGGACTGGTTCGACATATCTTTGCCACTCCAGTGGGTCAATAAGTGCAACTACCCTCATTTATTCATCTTCAAATGAGAGGATTATTTTCTTGAAGTTGATGATTGTTTGATTATCTATCGCCCAATCTATTCCCATAAGTACGGGATACAGGTTCGTGTCATTGACAATATCGATAACTTCAAAATATGCAAATGTGCCCAGTCCCTCAACATCGATAGGGACTTGAATTAACCTACCAATCGGTAGGACCTTTGCCTAATTTGCAAGTTGCAACTGGACAGTGGACCAGTCCAAGCATGGCTTGCCCATGCTTTCCCAATTCTGTCACGTCAAAATGTTGATGTCCAACCCTAGATCCAAGATAATATAATCCATGTCATCGTCTCCGATCTGCACAGTCATTCTTAACTCATGACTAGTTTTTATTTCTTCATTCTAACATGGTTAACTTTTCTTTCAGGTTGTGACTCTAGGGTTTCTTCAATCAATGCTTGTAATTCTGCAATAACGTCTTTATCTTGGATTAGTGCGAAGCAACTTGAAAGGAATGTCTTGAGCTTACTAACCTTTTTTGGAGCTTACTTTTGAAATATATGTTGGAAACGTTCAGGCCTCTCTTTGAATTTGTATGAGGTCAACGACTGTTGTGTATCTACAAACTTTGGTTGCACATCCAATAATACTTGCTTCTTCTTTTGAACATCAAACGGTACCTTCTTATGTGCCGTGGGTCACACCTGTAGTATTTCAGGCTGTACATTCTGATCCAATCCAGTCGTAGCACCTCCTCATGTTACGAAAGCAACACTTGGCTCTCTTGGCTCAACAGCAATCATTTGAACATTCAGGTTTGGATTGGGGTTGGAATTCTGCAGTGGGTTAGGAGGGGTCTGAGCTTGCCATTTTGCAATCAACTGGGGACACTGTTTCACATTATGATCTTGTGCTTTGCAATATGAATATGTCTTTGCAGGATCAGGGAAATCTCTAGCATAATGGCCCGATTTCCCATAGTTATAGCACATGACTTTACCTCTCCCTTTGCCAAGTCCTCTTGGGTTAGGTCCTCTACCTCTGAAATTTCCACCCCCCTTAAGTGGAGGGTGTTTTTGATCTGAAGGATACTAATTATGTGGGTACTGAGGATGATACTAATTTTGTGTGTAATGCACATGCTGGTACTATGCTTGCACCTGTTCATCCTTAATATGCTTGCCGGTCTTCAATAGGTAGGTGTCTACCATTTTCTCCTTCAAGAGTTGATATGCTCTGCAATCCTTCTCATCATGTCCTATTGATTTACAAAATTTGCAATAAAGGATGGCTGGGGTACTTACAATATTCTGTAGGTACATACATTCTTCATCATCGTTTCCTCTAGTCTGGCATATTCTACACCATGGTAAGTCCTTGGTTACTCAACGGATTAGGAACACCTGACGAGATATAGTTCATGTATGCCGAAAAATTATCCATGTGGTGTCCATCTATTCAACATATTGTACACTATAAGTCCTCTTGGGATTCCTTTTCCTTCTTGATATCTTGAAGCTGTACCATTAGATTATCCAGCTGTGACTCAATCTGCATCATCCCTGCACCACCATCTCCATTCGACGAGGATTCCAGCTTCATCGCTATTTCTAGCGCTTTTGTTTGTGACCACAATCTTCTGTTGCATCAACGGCCCTCAGATGTGTGGTAGTAGTGTAACAATAAACTATTATTTGTGTTGTACATCTAACTTTTGGAAATTTACTTTGGCCATCATAGTTTTAAACCGTTGATCGAAATACCATATGGACTCTGTCGGTAACTGTTTTATCTCCTTGATCTTAGTGATACACTGCGACTCAAATTTAGGTTTTCTAAATTCACAAATCATCATGAGTTGGATCTCATCAAGGGTCTTCTATGGCTCTCTTGGTGGTACTATACAAAAATTAATAAACCATTCTAGTGCACGAACCTGGAGAGTCGTAATCATCTGCGCTTTCCTTATGTCCACATTTTTGACTTGGCGAACCATCCAAACAGCTTCACAGAGGAACCAATGTTGCTTTGGATCTTCTACCCCATTCCCATTGAATGTAGGTAATCTGATTCCTGCCCCCACCATTGAGTTGGCTTCGAGGTTGTCCAATGAATAGTCTAACGAAGGTGGAATTCCTTGCATACTAGTTGCAACACTAGTACTACTAGTATTCACAGTTCTTTCAGGAGATGAGGCTCTAGATCTTACCTCTGGAGATGCTCCTTGCATGGTGTAGTCACGTGCTGGTCTTGGTGTCTCTGCATATTCTTCTGACTCTTCCGCACCTTTAGAAATTGGGCTATATTCTTCCTCTTCATCACAATACCCTTTGTCTAGTCATAACTCAAACTCGTACTCACTTTCTATGAACATACCAGGATTTCATCTTCCTTCTAGTGTTTTTCTTCTTTTTCATGACGGAAATCTCCTTCCACTTATTAAAAATCCCACTTCTACTTCAGCTTCTATATTCCCTAGGAACATCTCAGCTCACCATTTCCCATTTTCTTTGCAGGTTGTATGCGACATATGCCTTTCTCTGGATATTGAGACTCAAAATCTCAGCTGTAAAATGCGCTTCTCACAAATGAGCATTTTTATCCATAATTTTATAGAATTCAAGTACCTCATGCGGGGTCCTTAGAAATTTTTTATTTCATCCTCACTATATGAGGTTATCATCTCAACTGCAAACTCAGTAACATACCCTTGCAAAATACTGTCGACCCAAAAATCAATAGCTCTAGAGATGGGGTTACTTACAGTTTCTAACTCATGGATCAGCTGAGCACTCCACTCAACTATTTCACTTCTTTGAAAATTTGTCTGTCGGGTTGCCAATCTTGACAACCACTCATGAAACACAATAGGAAACTCTACAAAGAATATTTCAAGAATATCTGTGTACAGATATTGGTCCAACCAGTTTTCTGGGCTTAACCGTGATCTTCCACTCTCCTCTTGCGCAAATGCTAGTGTTTTAGCCTCCACCCAATCCTCGATTTCCTTCTTTTTTAGATGCCACAACATTTCCCTCGACTTAAATGATTAAGGGTCTCGATAATGAAACAATTTGTTGGCCACTTTTCCTTAATCCTATGACCCAGGTTCAACAACCTCCCAAAACCAACAAAACAGCCAAAGATATCGGCCTGATAGAGCAAGCTCAGTCGACAAAACTAGCGTTGCAAGCGCAGTCTCACCCGAGATATCTTAATGGATAATTGCCACAACCATGTTTCTGCAGTCGATGAGAGATTATAGTCCCTTGGCGCTCAACCAAGGTGCTTGACAGAGTCGAAAGGATAGAGTCTTTTACTAACTTAAAAGTGGTGCAATAGTGCGACACAACCGACTTAACAACTTAATAGCTTATCAGTGCGACATACATTCCCACTTAACAATTTAACAACAACTGAACTTGAAACAATATAAAATACTGTCAATGTTATTGCATATTCCTTAACAATAAATGACAATGGGGTTACTATATTACAACTTAAAAGTAAATGACAACTTAAAAGTAAATGAGCATGAAATAATGCACAATTCTTTGATAATGCTTTAGTCATTCATTCATTCAACTTCTTTTATCAATATTGTGACATTCACCTAAGCGATAAATAGAACAATACAAGATAACCCACAAATATTCAATAAGCACATTCATTTGACACAATATGTAATGTGGAAACCCAACTGGGAGAAACCACAAAGATGCTCTTCATCTGGCACCTTTCAGTCTACGACTTGACTACAGACTGTTTGAAATATGTCTTTCGGCTTAGAATATTTCTTGCTCTCATGTTCTCAGGTTTTATTATTCTTTTATTCTAACTACTCCTACTGATCCGCACACATCCTGGATCGACTCTTCTACTCTACTATCTATGCACTCAACTGCATATTGAATGCTACTATTCATAAAGCCTTCTGCAAAATGGGTTATGTGGCTCAACAACCTACTACAACACTTCTATCGAACTTCTCTTCGACTTCTTCAATTATTTTCTAACCCTTATACAAAATGACTTCCTCCTATTTATAACTTCTACAAGACCACGCAGGGTCAACTACATACATTTCACTTAGTGTAGGTCATTATCAGCTGTAAAAGTAGTTACAAACTGGCAGACCGACTGACACAAGGCACTATCGGCCTAACTTACAAATATTCCTTTATATGTGCGTCGTTCACTATATTGCACGGACTTTAGGAGCCACGACCTTCTTGACTTGTTGCTCTTTGGCCATTGTCCTTCTGCACACCTAAAGATCCTCTTTGTCTCTGTCGCACTGCTCCTTGTCGCAACTTTCTCTACACTGTGCTTTCTTTCCTTCCTTTTCCTCTTCCTTCTCATTCCTCTATGTAGCGCGCATGCTTTTCCTTCCTTTGCTTGCACTTCTATTTCTTCCTTGTGCTATTTCCTGACCCAACAAGATTCAAGCTTGTGCCATAATTCCTTTGGAGTTGTGAGTCCCTCAAGGTGGAACAACAGATCCCTAGAGATGTGGATGCACATGAAGGCAAAGGCTTCATCTAGCCAATTCAAAAATTTGGATTTCTCAACATACTGCTGAGGCTCGACTTCGCTTCCCATTGTCATCCTAAATAGACATTTGTTACACAAGGATATCTGCATATCTTCCCTCCAACCAATGTAATTGAAGGGTGTAAGGATTCTAGGTAATAGACGAGCTGAATTCTCCATTTCACTGTATGTTGATCAACAAATCTTCAAGAGCTATGTAGGTACCTACAAAATCACTGCAAAAGAAACTTCAATTCACAAACATTTGTCAGTTTAAACCTTTCCACCTTGACATGTGCACTTTTTCAGAGTTTAAAACACCTTGATAGACTTCTCTGGAGAGAATCCAGAAGGAGCAATGCAATGATTCTAGGAATTATGTGGAAACTCAGCTTCTTATGGTGCAAGCATGGAGGTTTTAGAGGTTTTTTGCTAGCCTGAACATAGGCTCTTATACCATGTTAAATTTCATGAACCATAGATCTAGAAGCCAAAATGAGAGATATCTGAAAAGAAGTATGCAGTGGAATTATCAAATCAATGTAAAATGAACAACGAATTCATGACAGAAATTTCACTCAAATTGAACAAGTATTGCTCATATTATCATAACATTAATCTTCATTACTTAGTTAGTAACACAATGGTAGTACAATAAATATAATTCTAATACTATGGATAAGATTCGAATTCACCAACTCAAACTGATTGGTTAGCTAACTTAGAGTGGAAATAATGACAGATGAAGCTCACTAGTTAACTCCGAATAGTCAAATCAATCTACAATCAGTTAACTAATGATGGTAGGTGAGGGTAGGCGAATAATGGTTCCTACACTCCCATGAATCATGCAAAATGGAACTAATCTAATTGATTGTAACTGAAGCATAACTGAGCATGACTACTGACCCACCACAACCAACTTAAGGTGACTGCTGGTGGCACTCAAAGTGGGATCCTATAATGTAGGGATTGGTCCATAGGGATCCTAAACTTATGCAATAAGGAGTAGTAAGTGGCAGATGACCCTTAGGTGTGTCCCCCATGTACTGGTGGGTGATGATGACCTCCAAAGCTAGGATAATGAATTGAATAGACTTATGTGGGTAAAGGGAGGATTAATTAATCCTAACATGAAGATACCAAATGGGAAATCTATAATTATTTTATTAAGGTTTAGTGACAAGGCCTAAAGTGAGTTCAATAATTGGGAATTCAGTAAAATTAAAACATATTGGATCGAAAAATGAGATCCTAGGAGGAATCATAAATTGACCAATCCCATAATTGGTGGAGTCATGCTAAATAGAGGCTTCCCAATATTTAACCAAGCATGAGTGTGCAACTTTTGTTACAATTGTATCATAAGTGATACAAGTGCAAATTCAAATGAAATAATCAATAAAGTATATACATTGTAGTTTTAAACTTTAGTGCACATTAGTGTGACAACATGGTGTGAAGGCATATATGCATTAGCATTTTAATTGTGCATAGGTGATACAAAATGAATTTTGATAGTTACCATATGAATTTTTCTTGATACTCTAGAATTGAGAATATTTAATTTGGGAATAGAAGAGCTAGTTTGGGTAAAATCCTAAAAACCACACTAACATACCAAAATGGTAAATACTCTATTTGAGGGTCAAATAAGTGACGCGTTGGATTCTATAACATAGAGGTTAGCATGATTTCCACATTCTATGTATTAATAGATTTCCCATGGTGATATGCTTTTGTAAAACAAAGTTTGTATCTAAAAGTTATGGCCCCAACTAGGTAGAAACCCATTTCCCCCAAATTCCAAGTGGTAGCCATGTCAACTCTCTATTATTGATGCATGAGGAGTTAGTGACATGTATAAATAAACAAGAGAATTGTAAAATCATCAAGAAGAGTCCAAGATGATTCAAAAACCCCAACCCTTATTCGAGTTATCAAAACCTAGATGAAAAAGAGAAAAGTTCTCATGTTTCTTTAGTAATCAGTTTTTCCATATTATGAGGAGGAGTGTAATGGTGTTGCTAACAAAGCAGAGAGAAAATTCATTTGTAGAGGAATGTAATTAACCATAGTGTCTCGTAATTTCACACTAAGCTTGTAATGTTGTGTAGTTTGTATTGCAATCTCCATTATAAAAAAGGAAAATGTCATAATGCTCCACTTCTCAATGGTTTTCCTATATTGGGTTTAAAGGGTAAATATCTATGTTACATTGGGTCGCATTGATATTATAGTCTATTCATACGCCACAATAGTTAAGTAATATGAGTGGCATGTTTTTATTTTTGTTAAAGCATTAAAAATACAAATCATATAGTCAAGCATAGGGTCACTATAGTAGCATAACATTTATATAGGTTTTAGTGATCTTGTTGGAATACCCAAGGTGGCCTACATATCAATAAGTTACAATACTATGACCTTATTAGGTATTATATTTAAAGTATGCATGTAGATTTTGTCACACTACATTGTCATGTACACTTTTGTTGCAAAGAAACAAATTTTAATTTAGGGTGGACACGTTGATGTAGATGGATAGCTTAGCAAAAGGTCATATGAGGAAGAACTGTTAAGTTTTTCATATGCTAGACTAGATTCAATAGCATTCAATTCAAAATCATAGCAACATATCAAGAATCATTGATAGAAACACAATCACAAGATAGACATAACATTTATCCTGGGAAACCCTCAAGGGGAAGAAAACCCAACAAAACTTCCTATGTATAAGATGTATAAAAGACAACCCCGAAAACAATTGTTCTCATCCTTCTGTTCAGTCTCTCTCTCTCTCCTATGCGCTACACAAGTGAGTGAGTCTGTGTTCAAATAAGAACCACAACTCCTCTATTTATACTAATTGTCAATTGAATTTTTGCACTAGACAAGTCAGCCCCAATAAACTGTCTGGGCCGACTTTACCTAGGAATACTCAAAAAAATATATTATATTATTAATTGGGGTACTAAAGACCCAACACAAGAGGAGGATTTACCTCATGACTCTATGATGAGAAAATACAATAGTAACACCCCGTCGGAGGAATAATAACATCTCCCTAGGGTTACATCAGTAAAATACATTTAGAATATCCTTTGAAGTTACAATATTTCAACACTCCCCCTTAATGAGAAGGTTATTCTACTAATGCCATCATCATAGAATATAGGAGAACAAAAATACAATTACAGCAATACATTGAGGAGATACATCTATATATCACAGGAAGTTTTTCACAATTAGTAACTCGGAACAATTACTCTTCATCTTCTACATCACATGATCACTTGATTCATTCTCTGCAGCAACGCATCGATCTTTTGATCCTTTGCAGTAGAAATTCAATATTCATGATCCTTTGTAGAAACACTTCAATCTTCTCGATCCTTTGTAGCAACACTTCGATCCTTTCGATCCTTTGCAGTAGTACTTTTATCTTCTCGATCCTTTTTCTACCATGCTACCTGTAGTACACATGATCTATTTGTGGGATGATCAATCCCTATCACTTTAGGACATAAGTCCAAGGACGATGCAGTACTCCATAAACATGATCCATGAAATCAATCAGTTGAATCATCTACAACTAAATGTAGATATTGACTGCACCTAGTTCTGGTCCATAGCCCATCCATACCACACAGGTTAGGACCACTCACAAGTGAGTGTTATACTACGTCGTCTGTGAGGAATCATAATAGAGAATCCATAACACACAGGTTAGGACCACTCCCAAGCAAGTGTTACTCTATGGAATCTACATATGAATGTAGCTATACTCTCCACATAAGAGTATCATCTGTAGAGTAGATCTCGACTGCATACACAATGTCAGTCCTAGCGTCTGTTAGGACTCATCATAGAGAACCCATACCACACAGGTTAGGACCACTCCCAAGCAAGTGTTAACTCTATGGAATCTACATATGAATGTAGCTATACTCTCCACATAAGAGTATCATCTACAAAGTATATCTTGACTGCATACACAAGGTCAGTCATGGAGTCCATGAGGACTCATCATAAAGAATCCATAGCACACAGGTTAGGACCACTCACAAGCAAGTGTTATCTCTATAGAATCTACATATGAATGTAGATATACTCTCCCCATAAGAGTATCATCTACAAGGAAAATCTCGACTACATACACAATGTCAGTCCTGGAGACCGTGAGGACTCATCATAGAGAATCCATACCACACAGGTTAGGACCAGTCACAAGTGAGTGTTAACTCTATGGAATCTACATACGAATGTAGCTATACTCTCCACATAAGAGTATCATTTGCATAGTAGATCTCATCATCACTCCCCCTTTCCTAGGAAGTTTTCATATCATCAACCTTCTCCCCCTTTGACCGAGGAGGGTTCATGTCTTTGACCCGATCTTCCTTTTTCATTGATGGTCCATCATTTGTAGTCCCATCACTTCTCCTTCTTGCGAGGAAAGTCCTTCCAAACTACACTAAGCTTGTCGCGGAAATACTCGAACTTCATTCGAGAGAGAGGCTTGGTTAGTATATCAGCAACTTGCTCATCAGTACCCACATACTGGAGCTTGATGGCTCCCTTTTGTACCATATTCCTTATATAGAAATATCAGATTTCTATATGCTTTGATTTGTTGTGGAACACTGGATTTTCTGTCATCTTTATACAACTTTGGTTGTCACATAAAATTACTGTAGTGTCCACCTCCATGCCAAATATTCCTGACATCAGCTTTTGAAGCCATATTGCTTCATAACAAGCCGACCAAGCTGCAATATACTCTACTTCAGCTGTGATGAGAGCAACACTGGACTGTTTCTTACTAAACCATGAGATCATGGTGGATCCTAGACAATAACATCCACCTAATGTGTTTTTCCTATCTGCGGCACTTCCCGCCCAATCTGAATCTGTATATCCATGCAAATTGTAGTCATGATCTCTTCCATAGTACAGTCCCAAATCAATCGTACCTTTTAGGTACCTCATCACATGCAAAGCATATATCTAGCCTTGTGTTCATCAGATACATCAATGACCCAATAATCTGTCTATAGTGAGTCATGTCAACTAGCTCAGATGTCTCATTAGACAACAGATTTAAGTTGGTGTCCATGGGTGTGGCCATGACTTTACAATCCAAATTATCAAATCTTTTCAATATTTCTACTGCATACTTTCCTTGATTCATAAATATTCCTTCTGGGCTCTGCCACACTTCCAACCCTAGTAAATAATACATTAATCCAATATATTTCATCTCGAATTCTTCAACTAGCTTCTTCTTACAATCCTTGATCTGTTTCTCATTTCCAGTCAGAAATAGATCATCCACATACATTAATAGTTTGACTGGTTCATCATCCATAATATTCATATAAATATTAGGGTCAACTTTAATCTTGGTAAAGCCCATTCTTGTCAAGAAGCTATCTATTCTGCCATACCAAGCTCTGGGAGCTTATTTCAGTCCATACAGATCCTTTTTTAACTTGCATACATGAGTTGCTCTGTCTTCGACTTCAAATCCTTGTGGCTGCTTGCTGTAAACCTCTTCCTCAATCACACCATTAAGGAAGGTTGTCTTTACATCCATTTGGTGTAAGTCCCATTTCATCATGGAGGAAAGTGCCATGATAGTTCTGATGGAAGTGTACCTTGCTACTGGAGCAAATGTCTCTTCATAATCGATTCCTTCTTTTCGAGAGAATCCTCTAGCCACAAATCTTTCTTTGTACTTTTTGACACTTCCATCCGCAGCATGTTTTATCTTGTAGATCCATTTCGAAGAAACCACAATCTTGTTTTTTGGTTTGGGAATTATATCCTAAACATCATTCTTCATGATCGATTGGTATTCCTTTTTCATTGCTTCAACCCATTCTTTCTTCTCTGTAGCTTCCTCATAGCTGTTGGGTTCTTAGTCTACAAGATCATACATCAAAGCTACATAACTAGAATATGGATTTTATCTCTTGCTAGCTCTTGTGGAACCTTTTGGTGCTCGATATATTTCTGCTTCTTGTATGATTTATCTTACCCAAGAAGGTTTTCTCTTTCGAGAGATATCCATAGTAGGGGGATCCTGAGGCTCTAGCATGTCATGGTATTTTGATGCTACTATTTCAGGAGTTGGTTCAGCTTCTGTCCTTCTGGGAGGTACATATTCTTCATGTATTTCTTCAAGTTGACACCTTCTGTATTTATTAAGAGCTACCCCTTCATCAAAAGTTACATCCCTACTAGTCTCAATATGATGGAATCCTGAAATGTATATCTTGAAGGCTTTGGAGACTTCACAGTATCCTACCACTATTCCCTTCTTACCAAAAGGATCCAATTTGGTTCTCTTCTCTTTCGGAATATGTACATATACTGGACAACCAAATATCTTTAGATGGATTACTTCAGGTTTCTTTTCGGTATACACTTCTTCATGAGTCTTGAATTCAAGATCACTGCGAGATAATATATTTTGCACATATACTATAGTTCTTGCAGCTTCAGGCCATAGGTGCATAGGGAGGTCTTGGTCATGAATCATGGTCTTCACTGCTTCCATGATAGTTCTATTCTTTCTTTCCGCAACACCATTTTGTTGGGGATTATAGGGAGTGGTTAGTTCCCTCTTGATTCTTGCCTCCTTACAAAATGCTTCAAATTCCTTTGAAGTGTATTCTCCACCATTATTTGATCTCAATGTCTTGATTCTCTTTTCTGACTGGTTCTTTATCAAGTCTTTGAATTCCTTGAATTTCTTGAACACTTCACTTTTATTCTTCAAAAAATGTATCCAAGTCTTTCTTGAATAATCATCAATAAATGTGACATAGTATTCATATCCACTTAAGGAAATGGAGGGCATAGGACCACATACATCGGAATGGATTAGTTCCAACGTACCTTTAGTCTTTGTGTCACTTTTTAGAAAGGGATTCTTGATGTTCTTTCCCTGTGCACATCCCTTACAGGTTCCCTCATGTTTGATCTTCAAATATGGTAACCTTGTTACCACCTTGCTTACATAGGGAAATGCTTTGTAGTTGATGTAAGCAAGTCTCCTATGCCACAATTCACTTGAGCTGGTAGTCTCATGGACAAGGGTTATCTCTGGATGTCCTTTGAGCTTCTACATTCCTCCTCCTTCTTCTCCAATGACTACAACATCTTCAACTGTATTACCCTTGGACCACATGAGTACTTGTCCACCTATAAAAACAACTCTATATCCTTTCTTACCTAGAGATGAGATGGAGAGTAGGTTCTTTTCAAACCTGATAAATACAATACTTCCTTCATATTCATGGACGTACCAGAGTCAAGCTTGTAGCTTTATTCACCAATACCTTTGATGGGATATTAATAGTAATCTCCCAATGATACTTTCTGGGAAGAGTTCTTCTCTTCATTATTTGATAGAGTTGTCTTCTTTCCTGTCATGTCATTAGATGCACCACTATCAATAAGCCATGTATATTCTCCAGGTGTTACAAATCCAGAGAGTGCAGAGAATAACACATATTCCTCTACATCTTCTCCTCTAGTTCTCTTTCGAGGTATTTCTTCATTCTCATCTTCAGCTAGATGAGAATGGTGTCTTTTGTTGTTGTTTTTCCTTAGTGATGGACCTTTTATAGAAATATGTCCTAACTTATGACATTTGTAGCATTGATAACTTGAGTAATCCTTCTTCTTCTTTATTCTATGGAATTTATTCTTTGAAGGGTTATGATTACTCTTCTTGAAGTTTGATTGATTTCTTTCCTTAGTATGGGTAGCTAGATCCTGATCATCTTCTCTGAGAAGAGCTTCTCTACTAGCTACTCTATCTTCTTCTTGTATGCAATCTTCCCATACTATGTCAAACATCATACTTTCTTTTCTGGCACACAGAGTTTGGATGAATGAGTCCCAAGTTCTAGTGAGTCCATTGAGAGTAGTCATAACCAATTCATCCTCATCAAGAGTATCTCCAATATCACTTAGATTCTCTTTGATATGGGAGATCCCTGTGAAGTAACCTTGAACAGATTCTCCTTTGCTCATCTTGGTGCCCTTCAATTGAGTCCCGAGATTCATCTTTCTGTTGATGTTCTTTCCTTTATACATTCTGGAAAGTGCATCATACATTTTCTTAGGTGTCTTCTTGGATGACACTTGAGGGATCAAGTAATCCTTAATGGAATCAACAACAATCCTCATTGCTTTGATTAGGTCTTGTTCATGCTTCTCCTTAGCTTCAGCTTCTTCAGGTTCTGCAATCTCATTCTTGATGTACTTCTCAAGACCATTCTCTTTCAGAATGAGGCCAATCCTATACTTCCAATCCAGGAAGTTTTCTAGGCCTTCCAATTTGTCCTCAAGCTTAGTGCTTGGGGCCATCTTGACCAATAAGTCACACAAAAATTAAAATTGTCAAAATAAGAGTTTGAAATTACCAGTAGATGCACTTGGAGGAGGCGAGTTGGTTGGTCTAACTGCTTTATGGAGATCCCTAATCTTCAGTATTCAAATCTTACTTGCAAAGTTGCAGCACTGTAGCTTTTCTGGTTATGTTTTGCTACATTTTTTCTGGTTCACTGCCAAACTAGGGTTTGGCTTTCCCGAAGATCTAGCCACCCAAAAAATTTGATCTAGGGATTAATAGATGTGCTTTGGGATGGCTCAACTTTCTATGCAAGCAGATCTTCAATCCTCCAACTTTTGTAGAAACCATAATTTCTTCATGAGAGAGAGGAGGGGGGATTTCACCTTATGAAAGCTGCTTTAATCAGGTTAGCTTTGATACCATTTTAAGTTTTTCATATGCTAGAATAGATTCAATAGTATTCAATTCAAAATCATAGTAGCAGATCAAGAATCACTGATAGAAACACAAACACAAGATAGGCACAACATTTATCGTGGGAAACCCTCAAGGGGAAGAAAACTCAGCAAAACATTCCTTTGTATAAGATATATAAAAGACAACCTCTAAAAACAGTTGTTCTCCTCCTTCTGTTCAGTTTCTCTCTCTCTCCCTCCTATGCACTACACAAGTGAGTGAGTCTATGTTCAAATAAGAACCATAGCTCCTCTATTTATACTAATTGCCAATTGACTTTTTGCACTAGACAAGTCGACCCCAATAAACTGTCTGGGCCGACTTTACCTAGGAATAATCAAAACAATATATTATATTATAAATTGAGGTACTAAAGACCCGACAAAAGAGGAGGCATGACTCTATGTTGACCAAATACAATAGTAACACCCCGTCAGAGGAATAATAACATCTCCCTAGTGTTACATCAGTAAAATACATTTAGAATATACTTTGAAGTTACAATATTTCAACAAGAACAAATGATGCAGGAGAAAATTTGGTGTATGGAAAATCTCGCATTACCGAAAAAAATATTTTGTTTCCATTTTGTTTGATTCCAACAATAGTTCCTAGTATTAATAATGGGGGAAGTCACGACAACATAGAGATCCAAGAATATATCTATGAGTTACTAGTTAGAGTAGCAAAAACTTGGACCTAGTTGACATGGTCAACTATGATCAACAACTCGAGGAGATTGAAAGCCTATTTTATAAAACACTTATATCCATTTGAGATGGGGGTTCAAGATAACTTGAAGATCCAATTTAGATGCTCAAGGACATTTTGTACAACCTTAACCTTGTTAGATTTTTAACATTAAGCTAGCATAAAATTAGGATCTTTAACTAAGAGAACAACAAGCACAACAATCAAACACAAGAGACAATGAACACAGTGTTTTTCCTCATGGAAACCATAAATGGAGAAAACCCCACAACTTCCTCAGAGATAGAAACAACACCAAAAGTAAAACCCCAAAACAGTAAGATGATCTCCCGACAGCAGTAACCTCTTTCTTCCTTGCCCCAGTGTCTTTCTCTTCCTCAGCTATGCACTACAACTAAGTGTGGATGAGTGCGTGATAAATAGAGAGGCCAAATCTCTATTTATACTAATTCCTGACATGACTAAAACCCTACTAGGGCCGACCTCTCTAGGAGAGTCTAATAAACCTAGTTCCCCAGAATTGCGGGGACTTTAACCCTTAGACAATAGGAGGGTTACCCACAATGAATTGACATGACCTATTTACATTATAGATCCTCTCGATAGGAACATAAAGGCATGACATGACACAAGTACATCTCGAAATAAACATTGGGTTACAATAGATAAGAAATACAAGTAAATACATTCCGAAGTTACAATTATATCAACACTCCCTCTTAACTAGGAAGGTATTCTCTCGACACAATTTTCATCACTGGTATTCTTCTCTGGATCATCTTGTCATCTGCATCTTCAGTTCATCTTCGTATTCAAGTCATCTTCATCTTTGGATCTAGATCATCACTGGATCTGGATCATCACTGGACATCATCATTGGATATGGATCATCTCTGGACATCATCACTGGATCTGGATCATCACTCAATTTGGATCATCACTGGATCTTGATCATCACTCGATTTGTATCATTAGTACTGGATCATCATCACTGGATCATCACGGGTGCTATCTCATGATTCTTCTCGTCATAGGAAGTTCTACATAGCCAGCCCTTTTTCATGCTAATTGTAGCCCTAGCCTCCATGTAGGTCTTCTTCAGCGCTTATATCTGACACCAAGTCAGAATGGATTGCCCAACACTTACATCTGACCTACTCATTAGAAAGGCATGCCCAACACTCACATCTGATCATATAGGAACCAATCCTATAATCACATCAGAAAGGCCTAGCACTCACATTCACCAGCATGATAGGACACAACTACTATCATCTGTGAAAAGGCTCAGCACTTACATCTGACCTACTTGTCAGAAAGGCACAACACTCACATCTGACCTACTCATCAGAAAGGCACATCACTCACATATAACCTACTCGTCAGAAAGGCACAACACTCACATTTGACCTACTCGTCAGAAAGGCACATCAGTCACATTTGACCTACTCGTCAAAAAGGCATGCACTCACATCTGATCTTGTAGGAACCAATCCTACAATCACATCAGAAGGGACCCCAGTCCCAGACTAAGCCACCTGGTAACTGAACAGGTGCCTGGCAATAGCCCTTACATCCAACCTACTCGTCAGAATGGCCAACACTCACATCTGACATGGGAGGAACCTAATCCTTTAACCATGACAGAATGGCTCAACCCTTACATCTGATCAAGTGTGAACAAATCCCTCTATCACATTAGAATGGCCATGCACTCATATCTAATCATGTGAGAACACATCTCATAGTCATATCAGAACAGCCCTTAGTCCCAGACTGAGTTTTCCTGGTACCTCACCAGGAAGCTCCATTCAAAGAATGACAATAGCCCTTATATCTGATAATGTAGGAACCAATCCTACAGTCATATCAAAATGGCTCAGAACTCATATCTGACATGGAAGGAACCAATTCTCTCACCATGATAGAATGGCTCAACCCTTACATCTGACCATGGAAGGAACCAATCCTATCACCATGTCAGAATGGCTCACGGACTCATCACTTCCCTTTGGAGGGAACCTCAATCTGGAGAACACCAAACTTATTTCTGAAGTACTCAAACTTCACACTAGCCAATGGGTTCATCAACACATCAGCTATCTAATCATTCGTCGCAACATACTGGAGCTTCACTGCTCCCCTCTGCACCATATCCCTGATATAGTGATACTTGATCTCGATATGATTCGACTTGTCATGGAACACCGGGTTCTCTTAAAACTTCACACAACTCTGGTTGTCACAATATATACAAGTAGCATCTAACTGGAGATCAAATAAATCAGACCGTAGCTTCCACAGCCATAATACCTCACAACTAGCTGAACAAGTTGTGACATACTCTACTTCAGCTATACTCAGTGCTACACAAGATTTCTTCTTGCTAAACCAAGAGATCACACCTGTTCCCATACTGAAGCAACACCCTGAAGTGCTCTTCCTATCGATGGCATTTCCTGCCCAATTTGAATCAACATAACCCTCCATGTTAATCTTCTGATTCGACTCATACTTGAGCCCATAATTAAGTGTACCCCTTAGGTACCTCAGAATATGCTTTGCAGCAATCAAGTGGACATTTCTCGGATCTGTCAAGAACTGGCTCAAGGTGTTCATAGAAAAGCAAATGTCTAGTCTCATGTTCGTTAGGTACATCAAGGACACAATCATCTGACGATGCATCGTAGCATCAAATGACTCTAATGAAGCATCACTCAATAGCTTTAGGTTCGATGCCATACGTGTGGCCATATCCTTGTAGTCCATCATCCCAAACCTCTTCAGGATCTCTACTGCATACTTCCCTTGTCCGAGGGATATTCCATCTGCATTATTCCACACCTCCATGCCTAGAATATAATGCATCGTACCCAAGTCCTTCATTTCAAACTCAGTAGCAAGATTCCTCTTCGTATCAACAATCAACCCATCCATAACTGTTACAAACACATCATCTACATACAGTAGGAGCATCACTGGGTTGCCATCTTCAACCTTGTAATAAAGATTGGAATCTACTTTACTCTTAGTAAAGCCCAAACTGGATAGAAAGCTGTCAATATTGCTGTACCAAGTCTTGGGTGCCTGTTTCAAACTGTACAGGGCTTTCTTCAATCTGCACACATGATACTCTCTGTCACGTGTCTTGAAATCGAGTGGTTTTTCTACATACACTTTCTCTTCTACTACACCATTCAAGAAAGGAGTCTTAACATCCATTTGGTGTATCTTCCATTTCATCACTGCAGCCAAAGCAAGTACTGATCCGATGGAAGTGTATTTGGCTACAGGTGCAAAAGTTTCTTCATAGTCAATTCCTTCTTTCTGGGAGAAACCATGAGCAACAAATCTTGCTTTATATTTTTCAGTGCCAGCGTCTGCAGCAAGCTTGATCTTGTAGATCCATTTGGAAGTCACAACTGACTTCCCTTCTGGTCTTGGGACAACATCCCAAACATCATTCTTCATGATCGATTGGTATTCTTCAATCATAGCATCCTTCCATTCTTTCTGTTCTGCTGCTTCTTCATAATTGGAAGGTTCTTTATCACATAATAATGCTGCATACCCGGAGCAAGATATGGTCCTCTTTCTTTCTCTGTGATTCTCTTCTGGAGCCCCATATCTTTCCACACCTTGGATAATTTCTCGTACCCGAGAAGGTTTCCTCTTGTGAGGATTCTTCTCCTGAGGTGGATCTATAGGTCTTTGTGGTTCTTCAAATTCTCTATCTTCTTCTTGAGTTTCTTTGTTCATGGTTGTATCATGAATTCTAGGTGCTTCTACTTCTTTAGGTTCTTCAACAGGTCTCTTTCTGGATTTGTTGTAAGTTGTGTCTTCATCAAATGTCACATCCCTACTGATGTCAATATTCTTGTTTCCTGGGAATTATATTCTGTAAGCCTTCGAGCTTTCATAGTATCCCACAAATATACCCTTCTTTCCTAAAGGATCTAATTTTGTTCTCTTCTCTTTTGGAATGTGTATGTACACAGGACAACCGAATATTCTGAGATGGATGACTTCTGGTTTCTTGCCGGAGAAGACTTCTTCAGGAGTCTTGTTCTCGAGTACTCTGTGTGGAGTATGGTTATGTACATACACCACTATTCTGGCAGCTTCTGCCCAAAGATGCATGGGCATATCTTGATCGTGAAGCATAGCTCTTGTGGCTTCCATGATAGTTCTATTCTTCCGTTCTGCAATCCCATTCTATTGTGGATTATAAGGAGTGGACAACTCCCTCTTAATCCCTGAGTCTTTGCATAACTCTTTGAATTCATTTGACATGAATTCTCCGCCATTATCTGATCGAAAGGTCTTGATCTTCTTTTCAGTGTGGTTCTCGATCAAGGCTTTGAATTCCTTGAACTTGCTGAATACTTCATCTTTGTTCTTCATGAAGTAGATCCATGTCTTCCTAGAAAAGTCATCAATGAAAGAAACATAGTATACATACCTTCTTAGTGAACTTGATGACATTGGACCACATACATCATAGTGGATGATTTCCAAGATTCCTTTTGATTTGCTCTCACTACTTGGAAATGTCTTCTTTGTGTTCTTTCCTTTCGTACATCCTTTGTAGACTCCATCATGTTTTGCTTGAATTTATGGAAGACCTTCAACAACTTTTCTTGCAAGTGGTAGTGCTCTGTAATGCACATGTTCAAGCCTTCTATGCCAAAGTTCATTTGGCTCTATTGTGTCATGGGCCAAGGCTTGTTCTAGATGGCCCTTCAATTTGTATAATCCTCCTTCTTGTTCCCCAGTCACTACTGCATCATCGATAGTCTTTCCTTTTGGCCACATGATGACTTGACCATATATGAATGCAACCCTCATTCCTTTTGCATCTAATGCAGATATGGAGAGGAGGTTCTTCTTGAGTCTAGGTACAAACAATACTTCCTTCATTGTCATAGACTTTCTAGAGTCTAGCTTATAGGAAGATTCCCCACTACCTTTTATTGGATACTGGTAGTCATCTCCTAGATTCACCTTGTGAGGTGATTCATGTTTTGAAAGTTTCACAAAGGATTCCTTGAACCCTGTCATATGTTTGGAAACCTCACTATCTATAAGCCAATCATTGCTTCCATGAGTAATGTTTCTCGTGAGAGCGAAAATCAAAACATATTCTTCCTCACTTGAAGAATCTTCACTTTCATATCTAGTTCTCTTTGATGAAGGTTCATCATCCTCTGTAGCATGAGCATGATGTCTTCTCTTGTTTCCCTTCTTCTTGTGAGAGACATTTTTGTTTCTAGGACATTCTCTAGCATAATTTCCTTTCTTGTCACATGTATAACATCTGATCTTAGACAAATATTTTCTAGAGTTATCTTTATGAAAGGACTTACCTCTGGGGTGATGTGAACTTATTCTGGGTTTCTTGGAATGAATTATGAGAGCTTGATCTTCACTTCCCATCTTTTCTTCTCAAGCTGCTATCCAAGCTTCTTCTTGAGAGCACTTTTCCCATAGTCTGCTGAACTTGACTAACTTCTTTCTAGCACAGATTCCTCGAATAAAGGAGTCCCATGATATAGGGAGACCTTTCAAGGTGGTCCTTACAATCTCTACATTTTCCACTTCTTCATCTACTGCTTCTAGTTGTTCCTTAATCTGAGAAACTCTTGTGAAGTAAGACTGGATTTTTTTTGCATTCTAAATCTTCACATTCTTTAGTTGGTTTCTCAGAGTCATATTCCGGTTTATGTTCTTCCCTTCAAACAATTTGGTTAGGGCATCAAACATATCTTTAGGTGTCTTGAGAGAGGACACCTGTGGTATGAGGTGATCCTTGATAGAATCAATAATGATCCTCTTTGCCATAACCAACTTTTTCTTATGTAAGGCCTTTGCCTCATCTCCCTCTAGAACTAGAACCTCCTCACTGAGATAGGAGTCCAACTCATTTTCTTCTAGGACCAGGGAGATCCTATACTTCCAGTCTCAGAAGTTATCAGCTCCCTTAAGCTTTTCATCAAGCTTGGTATGATGAGACATCTTAACTGAGAACCTCAAATGGAAATACAAGAGATTTAGATCTTACCAGGTCAAGATGTCGGATCTGGATTTGGAGTTGAAATCCTGTAGTGATGGTTCAGGAGTAGATTAGGGTTTTGCTTTTCCGGAGTTCTGTCCAACTAAATGCTTTGAATTTGATCCCTAACTTCAATTTTATGGAGGAAATCAATCTAGGCTTGGGATCATTGAAAAATTCCACCTTTGTGAAAAGCCCTAATTTCCAGCAGCAATGTTGGGTCCAAAAATGAAAAACCTCAAAATTGGATTCTGCTTCGATAGAAAGATGCACCCTAAGGAGGAGAGTTATTCCAACCTTCTTTTGCTGAAAATCTGTGGAGAGAGATCCACAAAGTAGGAAGCCCTAGTTCCCGTATCTGCACAGTGTCTTCTTCTTAGGTTAGCTCTGATACCATGTTAGATTTTTAACATTAAACTAGCATAACATTAGGATATTTAACTGAGAGAACAACAAGCACAACAATGAAACACAAGAGACAATGAACACAGTGTTTTTCCTCGGGGAAACCATAAATGGAGAAAACCTCGCAACTTCCTCAGAGATAAATCAACACCAAAAGTAAACCCCCAAAATAGTAAGATGATCTCTAGACAGCAGTAACCTCTTTCTTCCTTGCCCCAGTGTCTTTCTCTTCCTCAACTATGTGCTACAACTGAATGTGGATGAGTGTGTGATAAATAGAGAGGCCAAATCTCTATTTATACTAATTCCTGACATGACTAAAACCCTACTAGGGCCGACCTCTCTAGGAGAGTCTAATAGCCCTAGTGCCCCGGAAATGTGGGGACTTTAACCCTTAGACAATAGGAGGGTTACCTACAATGACTTGACATGACTTGTTTACATTATAGATCCTCTTGATAGGAACATCGGGGCATGACATGACACAAGTACATACTGGAATAAACATCGGGTTACAATAAATAAGAAATACAAGTGAATACATTTCGAAGTTACAATTACATCAACAAACCTTGTTAAAGTGAGGCTTCAACTTTGCACTATGATGAATGGGAGATGTTATGTTTTGTTTAGGATTATATAAGAAATGTTTCAATACCATTATTATGTAAATAATTTGTTCTAATTGGATAAAATTTGTTGAAAACATTTGTGATTTGTTTCTTGTTGAAATTGTGGATTGAAGTATTTATTTGTTTTGTTGAGAACAGTAATAAATATTAATCCTAGGTATTATTTTATTTATATTGCATGTTGTACGTACTTTGAGTTGTGTTATATTATAGATTATTGTTTCCTTATGGCTCTATCACAATATGGTATTAAAGCAAGTTCATTCTTGCATTGTGGACTTTGTATTGAGTTTTTTTTTGACAAAAGTGTATATTATGTATGGTTATGTTAGCACATACATTAGATGGTTAGCAATGAGCAAGAATGGAAAATCACTTGTAAAACTAACTAAAATGTGTGTTATGATGTTATATCCTAAAATGAGACACTCTTGCCCATGACCACTTTCCCATGATTTTCTTGCATGTCGACACTTCCATGACAACACTTCAGAAAAGTCACTGAAAGAACACCTAATTTGGAGGAGCCATATTTGTAGTATTCTAACTTTGTTTGACCTATTATATGCACCGTTGGAAAGGTATTCAAGTCACAAAAAAAATTTCAGAAGACTTCAAAGTTTGAAAATTCCCAAAAGTACCCTAAAACTAAGCATCTTTGAACAATTCGTGACTTTTCCTACACGGTACCCTCGAGATTCACCTTTGTACTCATGACTTTCCCTTCATGCTACCTGCAGTTACCCCGAATTAGTATTGTTTTCATGACTTTTGATACTACATCCTATGATTTCGGCTTTGCATTCATGACTATTGTCACTGCAACCTGTGAATATGTCCCGTACATGTAAAAAAATAGATGTTTCTGGAATTTTGGATAGTTTGGCTAGTTATGCAACTGACTCCTTCATTTGTAACTAATTTTTCTTCGACCTTATATCTTCATAAATGTATAAATAGAAGGAGAGAGGTCCATGATAAGGGACTTGAATCATTACATTGTTATGCTGGAGGAATTGGGACTCTTATTCCCCCCACCTTTTCCCTAAAAGCTATCTCCTTGTGTTGCAGAGCTAGGAGGCCGAGATCCCTAGAGAAAAGAAGTAGCGGAACCAGATCAAGGTTTCGTGAGGTGCCTAACTTGGAGAAGGTATCTTTGTACTCCTTCCATTTTTAATAGATATGTGATGTCCTTCTTCTTCCCAAATCACTGTAGAATGTATGTTATACTTCTGTTTGTGATCAAATGTTTATGATAATTAGATTAGGTTTTCATATTGCTTTAATTATCATTGCTTTACATTTAGTCATATTGGTTTGAGGAAGGTATAATTTGTTTTGCAGGTCTCTTGTAGAAAGAGGAGAAAGAGGAGGATTGAAGGGATAGTTGGATAAAACTTCATTTGGATAAGGTATGAACCAATCAGATCTTTGAGTCTTGCTTATATATGCTTGCAAAACTATATGCATCTACCTTTCAACCTAGTATGTTGATGGCCTCTTAAACCCTAGCCATATGAAACTTTCCTCTACAACAGAATTGGTGACTCCACTAGGAAAAGCCTTGTATTTTTTGGGTTTATTTGTCTTTCTTCCAGTCTTTTGTAAGGTTTTAGGTCCTTCTTTGCACTTAGGAACACCTTCTCATCCTGATAGTACACCTTTCTTGCCTTCCTAAGGTATGTTTTGGCCTTTTTGGGCCTTTTACCACCCTTTCGTAGGTGCCAGACCTAACAATAGCAAGTATGAGATGTACTCATGACTTGATATACTAGAAACCTGCTTGTGACTCGTTCCCTGATAGTAGGGAAACTCGCGAGTGCCCCTAAAACAATCTTTTTCATCATTTTTTGTGGTTTTTTCTGCTGTTTGAGGGTTGTTTGGGAGGATTTCTAGATTCCTCTCCATCTGCATGAGTCTAGGGAGTTAGTGTCATATATGTAAGGTGATTTTTATCTATGTTGTAAGTCCCTTTGTAGCATTATTGTTTTCTCTTTTCTCATCCCCCCACCCCTTTGCTTGGTTTGACTTTTGGCTCATCTTTCTGGTCAGCCTCTATTAGTGATCTTTGTCTAATTTCATAAACTTATTGGTCTTTGTTTCCTTCTTTACTTGTTGGTTAAATTCACCATGCCAAAATAGTGGACTTGTATCTTATGCAAGTCTCCCTTCCAAGTAGGTTTTATACTAACTTTAGGGCAGTCTAGAGTTAGTTTGATGGTTATTTGGCAGAGCTCCTTTTGCTTTGCTCTTGTTATCTACATACTTTAGTTTGTATGTAAGTTTTTCTTTTGCAATTATAAAAGAAAGAAAAAACATATAGTTTTTTAATATGCATATAGATTAGGTTTTGTCTTTAATTCATTGCATATCATTATTCTTGAAAAAATAAAAAAAATAAGTTTTTCTTTTGTGGCTTTCAAGTTTTTAGGTTTGAAAAAGACAAAGAATAGTTTTTGCTTCTTGCATTTCATTTATCTTTGCTTAGTCATCTTGTTTAAACATTGAGTCAAAACAAAATTGGTTTCACCTTCGCCACCCCCTTTAGGTAATCAACAACCCTTTAAAATGTTGATGTATATGTAACTTCAGAATGTATTCTTCTATGTATCTTATATATTGTAACCCGATGTTTATTTCGGGATGTTTCTATTATGTATTTGAGTCATTTTGTCATGCCCGGATGTTCCGATCGAGAGGATTAATAATGTAAACAAGTCTTGTCAAGTCATTGTTAAAGTCCCCACAGTTTCGGGGCACTAGAGTTATTATACACTCATTAAGGTGTAGGCTCTAGTAAGTAATTGTTAAGTTGGGCTGACATGATTGAGTGCACTTCAAGTGAACGGAAGAATATAAATAGAGAGTGAGACTCTCTATTTATTACATACATCATTCACTCACTCAAGTGTGGCGCACTAGTGAAGAAGGAAATACTGGGACTAGACAGAAGAAGAAGACTACTGCTGTTTTGGGAGATCTCTTACTGTTTTGGTGCTGATTCTATCTCTAAGGAAGTTGTGGGGTTTTCTCCTTTATGGATTCCCCGAGGAAAAATCTTTGTGTCTCTTGTCTCTTGTGATGTGCTTATGTTTTATTACTGTGCTTGTTATTCTCTCAGTGAAAAGATCTTAAGATCATAATGCTAGCTTATTTGATGAAAAACTAACATAAAATGAACGTTTAATATCTAAATTTTTTTAGTAACTGTTTGTTTATAGGGACGACACACACTAGTCTAGGCTAGTGTTTTGGGTTAGGGATATCTTAACTGCCCAAAAATTCAAACTCAAACATAGTGGCCTATATTTTAGGAGATCCAAATTCATTGAGAAAGACACTAGAAATATCCTCTCACACAGGAGTCAAGCACAAAGTCGTGCGATACTGAGCTATTGGAGATACCCCTACTCTTCTTAGTAAAGCATACACTAGAGCTGTTGCACATTTGAGGACTCACGCAGTACCTCCTCTCCACCTCGTGTGGTGCCTGTTACTACTTGAGTTTCAGGATTAGCTACCCTTCCCATGTGCATCGGCTGGACTGACGACTGTTCCGTCAGACTTTATCCATGATTTTGGTAGCCTTAGTATGTTGTCTACTAGGATATTACACAGGTGGCATTGGAAGGCTATTTCCAATGCTCCTAGGGTAGACTTGGAAGGTAACCTCAGTTGAAAATTTGGGAGGGAAGTTGGGTGATTCCAGTGCTTGCACCTAGATAAATCTTCATGAGACACCAAGTAACTTCTCTCCTTCCTTCACTGGTTAGTTCTGGCCCCTCATCATCCCAGAATTTCCTTTGAAAGGCGTCTTTGTTTGCCTAGTTTGATACTTATGTTTTTTCTGCCAGTGGTGTGTTCTTTGTATTGTTGGTTTCTTGTTGACCTCAAACTTTGTCTACTTATTTGAAACGATGGATAACACCCCTATGAACACCAACCAAGAGACCCCCATGCTGGGAACTCCTTGTACTATTCCTCTCACATGGAATGTTGGTGTTCCTTTGATGGCCACCTTGAATCTACCTGGATTCACCCTAGGGCTACCAGTGTGGTTGTTCTCCACTCCAACTATCCTCAATTCCCCTGATGCTTCTTAAGTAAGATCCTTATATCAAGGGCATCAAAACACTGCTTCCCCTTCACCTGTAGCTGCCTCTCCTCCTCCTTCTACCTCATGTGGTGAAATTTCTGATACTAGTAACCGTCAGTCTAAAAGGAGTAAAAGAAGGAAGAATAGGAAGAACACTTGAAAGCAAGGGGGAACCTATTCAACCTCTGCACCTCAAGGTGAACGTCACCACCCAGCCTCTGCAGTTCATGCTGGTTGCACCCATACAACCTTTGTAGGTCATTTTGGATCTAAGCTCCCAACCTCTGCAATTAAAGTTGATCTTCACCATCTAGACCCTGCTGATCATGTTGGTGGAACCGTTTCGACCTCTACAGCTAATGTTGGATCTAGTCACTTAGCCTTTGCAGTTCATGCTGAGGGCACCCGTTCAACCTCTGCAGGGAAATTTGAACCTCCTCGTCCAACCTCTGCAGGCCATGTTGGACCCAACCACCTAGCCTATGTAGGTCATGCTGGGGGCACACATTCAACCTCTGCAAAACATGTTGATCCTAAACATTCAGCCTTTGCTGGTCATGTTGATGGAACCCATCCAATCTCTACAGGTCAAGTTGGACCTAGTGTCTCATCCTCTGCAGGTCATGTTGGGGGAAAAATATCAACCTATGTAGGTCATGCTGAGGATAAACAATCAACCATTGTGAGTCATGTTGAAACTATTAAAAATACTAACCATTCAAAACATAAGCCCAAGTTTCCTTGTAAGCTTTGTGAGGGATATCACCTTACTAATCAATGCCCTACCATCACAGAGGTATGAAGAGTTTGGTTCCAAGGTCATCCCATTTTTTAACATCCTGAAGTCTCTCAACAACCAACCTCTCTTAGTCAGGTTGGACAAAGTCACCCAACCTCTGATGGTCATGCTGGGGGTAAACAATCAACCACTGCTAGTCATGTTGACACCGTTGAGAAAATTGGTCATTCAAAGTCCAAAATTAAGTTCCCTTGTAAGCTATGCAAGGGAGATAATCTTACTCACCAATTCCCCACTATTACAAAGGTGAGAAGAGTGTGATTCAAGACTCAAGTATTTCCTTCTCCTCAACAACCTGTAGTTTCTCAACCATCCACTCAACCTTTGGTTGATATAGTTGTCAAACCTTCTCAATATTTGGTTCACCCCACTCTTCTTTCGAAGAGTGATCCTTATGTGATTGAATCAATGTCATCTTTGGTCAATCCCACTCTCCCTTGAGAGAGTGACTTTCATGAAGTGGTTGAATTGATTCCATCTTCGATCAATCCCACTCTTCTTTTAGAGAGTGAAGTGTCTTCTAGTCACATTTTCTTCACTGCTAGTTCAAAACTTACTCAACAAGGGGGAACTGAACTCATTTCATATGAACCCCCACCAAACACTCAAATTTCTTCCTTTGATTGGGATAGCCTAGCTGAGTAGTGCCTTCCTTGAGATTCACCTTTCCAGATAAAGGTCAAAGTTGGAAAATACATGATTGCTCATTGTATTGTTGATGGAGGAGCCTCAATTAGTATCTTGTCTGCTCGTTCTTGGCAAGGCATGGGATCTCCCAGCCTTGTGCTGACAATTAGTCAGTTACTGGTGTTTCCTAGAAGACCTAGTATAGCCTTTGGAATTCTTGTTCAAACACCTATTACTTTGGGTGGGATGACCATTTTAGTTGATTTCATGGTGATAGAAGACCCCTTGGACTTCAAGGTGGTCCTCGGGCATGATTATGTTTATGCCATGCAGGATGTGGTGTCAATGTTGTTTCATGTGATGTACTTTAATCATGGAAAAGAAATTGTCATTATTGATCAGTTGCATTTTCTTGATCCATCTCCTGACCCAACTAGAAACCAAGTATTTCCTTTATTTATTCCCAATGTCTTGATAGACACTACCCTGCCACGGGTGAGTTATGTGCCCTCCTATCTCTTGTGTTAAATTGCTACTAAAAAAAAGCCTTTGTGTTCATGTTTACCTTCTTAGGACTCGGTCCTTATCTTCACTCTGTTGATCATTAGAATGTCTATAAATGTGTCCTATCTCAGATGATATACTTCCTTCTTATGAAGTCTTCCTTGAGTTTTTGATACAGTCTGACCTTCTTTTGGACATCGGTTCAATTCTGACTAAGTCTAACCTTGACTTTCTTAATAAGCCTGATATTTCCATTAATCTATCTTTTTATGTTGGTCTTGTCCAGTATTTTAACTCTCCCTTTGAACAACAAGTTAGTGATACTTATGAGTTTGATTTTCATTATGAAATTTTCAACTCCTGTGATACTGAGTTTGTTCCCATAGACTCTATCTCCCTTGTTGATGTTTTCTTTTTTTCCAAGGTTGATCTTATTGATCATCAATCCTTGGATCTTGGTACTATAGAATATTCTTCAGTTGATTATGCCGTGACTTGCTCTTCTGTAGAAGTTATCAAGCTCACACGTGTTCCTACCAAAGTGACTTGCATTGGATCTTTTCTTTTGAATGTAATCTGATGTTGTTGTTTCTTGGAGACAGGATTTGTAGTTGGATCCACAAATGTGTACTGAACTCACCTTGTTGTTCAATATGTAACTACATTTGCATGTACCCTTCTTGTGCTTATGAGCCCGATGTCGTCTTCCATGCTTTTATCTCATTGTTTAAGCCCTCATCTCTACTCTCCCGGTACCATTTTTCCTTTGCAACTTGACACCTTTTTCCTTGAGGAGACTTTCCCTGGGTGTCTTTATCTTGCTCATGTTCCTTGCACTATGCTTAGGTCTGTTCCTCACGCTTGGAACTATTCTCACCTACCTCTGACACTTGTCTCCTTTCATTTAGAGCATTCTTTCTACTCTCCTTCGAGCTCGTTAAAAATAGTAAGAAGGCCGTGAGTTGAATTTTCCAGACTCCTTAAAACTTCACAGGAAAGATACAGATTTATCTTTAAGCCTTGGTAAGATTCCGTAAAATTGACTAGATTTCTGA
This sequence comes from Pseudotsuga menziesii, assembly GCA_001517045.1. Lineage (NCBI taxonomy): Eukaryota > Viridiplantae > Streptophyta > Pinopsida > Pinales > Pinaceae > Pseudotsuga > Pseudotsuga menziesii. The sequence continues at coordinate 46,805 of LPNX010019383.1, read as the reverse complement.
GGAAACTTGTTTGTTCAGACTTGTTAAGGTAAATTGAACGATCATCTACATTGGTGGTAGGTTATCTCTTTCTCAGACCATGTAGATTATTTACGAGAAAGGAACACTCTTTTTCTGCAAAATTGAGAAGAGTATCTTTAGGCATATGTTTATTCCATACCTGAGGGACTAAACTTACAGAAAATGAACCTTTTTGAGCTTAGCTTTCTCTTTTTAGTGCTATGGACCTGTTGTGCCCCTACCCAACAGCCTTTAAAAAACATTATTTCATCAAATAAAATTGTATTTTGTTTTGATGAAATGTTTGAATTTCATATAGCAAAACTAAAGAATTGACAGCTACTGAAATGGTGACATTACAGAAGCTACCGAAACAATGAAATTAAATGTTTTTAAGGAAAACCTTTGCGAACTAGGGATTAGTTGACAAAATCGCTACTTTGAAATTATTTGTATTGAAAGTCAAGGGATAAGTATTAATACTTTTAACCTACTCTTGAAATCTTATCCAAATATTTGTCATTTGATTTTATTATGTGATTTTGTTATCATAAAGGTTTTGAAATTGGAAGGTTGAAACTATTATACATTAAGCATTCTCAGTATTGGTAATATTGGTGAACATTACTCCACATGGGTAAAAGACAAAGGAACCGTGAATATTATTGGATATTCTCCATATCAAACGACAACCAGAATAATATTTTAATCAATAAAGAATTATTTTATGGGTTAAAATATGATGTTTATGGTAGTAAAGCTTTCAGCACTTTTGCAATTAATTCCATAAATCGCCATAAGTGGATGGACACATGACAATTCTGAAATATTGTTGCCACATTACAAGAAGCTCAAAGTGTAAAGAGAGAATCTATCATTCAAAATGTGGGTTCATAACAGGTCACGTAGTTTTCGCTATACTACATGGAAATAGCGCCTAAAGCTCATGTTGAGGATCATGTCAGAGACTTCTATTAAATGAATTAGAAGGTGCTAAACTGTGAGGGTTCAACGAGATTATTTTGTGGGTTACATATCATAACTGACATCAAAGGAATGCTTGCAAACACCGCATTTATCTGCCAGTAGTTAATGCGTAAACAACTAGTAATAATACTTTTTGAATTAGTCATCTTGTTTCTACCAGATTGTAGAGATTCGAGGGTCTCACGCGTTAGCTGTCTTCATTCAAGAAATTGCGAAGGATAAGAATGTTGTGGTTTAACATGGAGACTTATCACATAATATCTCTTAAAAAGATACTGTGGAGAATATGGCTAAAAAAAAACTAGCAAATCTGTGAAGTGGCAGCGAGAGCTTAAAGATCGAGCTTGAAAATAAATGAATGTGGCCGACCTTTATGATCGATCGCATAATTTTAAGTTTTATTTCATTCCTGTTTTTGCATTTTGTTTATGATTTTGAGTTCAGTTTTAGATGCTATTTATGTATTAATTTGTTGGTTTTGATGTCAAGTTTGGACGCAGAGATTTGGGAATTATAGATTTCAATTGAGTTTCAATCGCCCAAGCTCAAAATAAAACGGAGCAGCAGTTCAATTTCCAGAGAAATTGTTGGGACTAAGAGAGAAGATGAACGAAACTGCCGTGAGATGAATTTCCTTCTCAGCTGTTAATAGAAACGCGTTTTCAACTGACAAGAATTTTTCTAGACCACATTGTGAGCAAATGGAGACAGATCTAAAAAATCCGCCACATGGGTTTTCTCTAGAACGGACCCATTTAGGTTTACTCGGGTGTATTTCGCCAGAAAGTGATGGATTCTGGGAGATTTTTGGGATCTTCTGAATGTGATTTTGGGAGTTGCGGCCAGAACAATTTCGCCTGTGTAAAACTCAATTTGGATTCCATTTTTGTTTATTTAAGCAGACTGGAATTTGATGGTGAGGAGGGGGGAGCAGACTGGGAGGAGCTCTGTTTGAAGAATTATTTCTTCAAGGAGATCTAAATGCCTGATTGCTGAGAGAGTTGGGAGCGCTCAATAGTGATAGGAGAGATTTTTCTTCTAGATTTGATGAGACGCTGCCTGTGGGGGTCGATAGTTTGGGAACGTGAAGACGAGACTACGGTTTGATTTACCCTGTGACTTGAGACAGTTTCCTGTCTGCAGCTACAATGTTTTAGACTGGTGATATCTAATATATGTTTATAGTTTGTATACTTTGCATATGATTATGGTATTTCTTGGTCTTGTCATCCTTTTCCATATTATTATATTTGTTTTAATCTCTTTTAATAATTTCGCAAATATATTTTATTTGATTATCGACTTATGCTGATTCTCGACCTGTTAATGAATGTCATGTTGTAAATTTTATGATTGTTATCATAACATATATGATATGTCTGTCTATTGTATGATCTTGATTAGTTTCTAGATTTCTCTTGTATATGTTCAAGATTATTTATGCAGTAGATTCATTAACAGATTCGTTTTTCAGTTTAAATATTTGAATTGCTCCTAATCAAGATAAAACTTATAGCAAAATAACATAATTTATTTTCTGTTCATCATGTTATTAACAATTCATCAAATCAGAATTGAATATTTATACTGCTATTAGGTTAGTCTTTGATTTTTGTAATTAATGTATATTTGTTAATAATGCAATTTTGTAACTCTTTTAACATGTTAATATTTGATTAACTTTTTGATTATTATATTATAGGACTTAGATTAGTTTAATATATTTCTGTTTCTGTCAATAACATTATCTAAAAAATCTATTTGAATCAGATCTGTATATATGTATCACATTCGGATTGCTTCTTCGTACAAGTGTATATAATATATTTCTGTAAAACGTCAACCCTGTCAATACTCCATTTTCTACTCTTGTATTTTTTATTAAATATTTTAAGTAGATTTAATTTAACAGTTTGCTCTTGTAATATATAACATTAATTAACATTTGTAATCATAAGTTTGGGTCTGATTAACAATTAGTAGCATTAGTTTTAACAATTATATTTTCAAGCTAACAGAGCCTTTAAACCTGTCGGAAACAACCATCCCAAACAGCTTGGAACCTGCTCTAAGGATCCCGGTCTGGGTTGTTTTCCCCGTTACGTGCATAGTCACAATACGCACGTCAACAGGACCTAAACATGAAAAATATTTCGAGCGTACTTTATTTCTTTGTCATGCTCTCTAAACCCTAGAACAAAGCATCAAGTTTACTGTTGTCAGTACGATTTTCCTAAATAAATGGAACTTTTCGAGTGATCTTGCTTTCCTTCACACTCGTTAAAACTAGAGTGTTCTGCTCACTTATGAAGGAGCGTCGCCCTGGTGATAGTTTACCCCTTTTTCAGACCTTGCCGACTAACTACAAAAAAGGCATAGCTTAGTTCACTTGGGATAAGAGAGTTCTCCTCTGTATTGTTTTACAATTTTTTAGACTTAGGAGACTATGACCCTCCTGGAGTCTTCTTTGGAGTTTTTAGATTGTCAAAACTATGAAAACATAGTCGAGCATCCACTAATTTGGGCTCATAAAATCCATGAATCAATGTTTTATCAAAGCATTCTTATTTTTCTTCTTCAAGCTTGTAAAAAATGAAGAGGGTCCTGAGTTTGCTTTCTTGGACTCATTAAACCTTTACAAGGAAGAGGGAAGGGAAGTTCATTTACATGTTTTTTACATCATGGAAGCAATTCTTAGCTCTTTAAACAAAGCACCAGTTTTGAGTCTATCAACAATTGGGTCTCAATTTTATGACCTTATCCCAATTCAGAGTTTTTATTCCTCCAGTTGGTCTCTTTCCCAATTACATGGGGAATTTGTCAATGTCTCCTACATTGCAGAGTTCTATCGTTGGTCTCTTTGTGTCAAAAGATGAATAATTCACTTTTGTGTTATGCTTGTAAGAATTTACTTATAAATCAGATCTAGGAGCTGAAACAATATTCACACATGAAGTGCTTGAAAAAATGTGCAAGAGAATCAACAAAGAGACATAAAATAGCTGGAATAACACATGTGAATGGTGCTAATTGCTGATAATATTATTATCATACATCATTTAGATGTTATGTTACACATTTATAATACATTGGACAAAATTTGAGTGTTTATGGCAGCCAATTGGGAAGGTACAAATGTCATTATGAGATTTGACCTCAATCCCCCCTAGGTGGACCAATGGAGCCACAAATCATCCAAAACAGTCATGAATTGCTGTGTGTACATAGCTAAGGTGACATGGGGTCATCATAACACCTTGGAATGTGTGGGTGTGGAAAAATAGGTGGGTTAGAGGCCCTAGGTGGAATTAAATGCACCAAATCATCCCAAAATTGGACAAAATCTACCTCTAGTGCTCCTAGTCAACAAAAATGTCCACATTAAATGAATGGGAGCACACCAGAAATGATGAGGGCACACATGTGGATGGTTGACTGGGCTAGAGTTCTCATGTGGGTGCGAATGCACCAATTTAGTTGGTTATTGGTCCAACTAAGCACCCTAAGTAAAAAACCATAGTGTATTAATGCAAAAATGCAATAAAATTGACTAAGGAGTTAAAGTAAGGTACTAAGGATGTATTACTGCTCCTACACCCCACCTGTTAGCTCTCCAAGAAACTACTTAGTGGTTATGGCTAAGTATGCTTGGTAACTTTAAAAAATCATTTCTCTTTCAGTGAGTGGATCAATGGGATACCAAGAAAGCACAATGAAAGGATTAGCTTATCAAAACATATTAATGAACCAGTGCTTTTAGAGACTACCAGTCAGATATAATATAACAGAAATGCATGGAGAATATCATTCAGATAACCAAGTACATGTAATGCAGGGTCTAAATGACCAAGTACATTGGATGCAGGGTCATACTAAACAAATAAGAAATCCTTCATTCAAGCTTATGAGCATAGGCTAAGCTAAACTTAAACAAAGTACAGAAATAAAAGATAACATGAATGGTCTGATGACAGTGGCAAAAGAAGATTGTGATTTTATTAAGATAAGTAATCATAACATAGGCCCAATTCTCTCCAAGATTGAACCCCCCATTTTCAGTATGAGTTCATAGGCTTTTAAAGCCTTTACAAAACTGTTTTCAGATCCTAAAAGTGTGGATCTATTTAATTCAACTAAACAATAACTGACAGTCAAAATGAAACGATAGGGACTAATCCCTAAAATCAAACAGATTCTGATGTGAAGATCTTCTTTAACAGTTTG
>LPNX010019383.1:0-19013 GCA_001517045.1 Pseudotsuga menziesii | reverse complement strand
CCACTTCTTTCTAGTTTCTACCTGCATTGCTTCTTCAAAACATTCTGGTTCACCAGAATCAGTCATCAATAAATAATACAGTGAAGGAGAGAATCGTTCGGGGGGTCTACTTAACCTGGTAGACTTTCTTACAGTTACAGGAGTTTCAGGTACCTACTACTGCTCTTGATTTTCTGGTGCTTTCGAAACTTCATTTTCTTTTATTTCATCAAGCACTGTGTACTCTGTGTTTTCCTTTTCTTCTTTCTTTCCCTGCAACTGATATTTGTACATGACCTTTTGATTGAATACTCCATCTCTACTCCTAATGATTTTGCAATTTTAAAGATCCCATAAGTGATAACCAAAATCATCAACCTCGTATCCAATAAAGGTACATTTCTTGGATTTAGCCTTGAGCTTTGTTCTATCATCTTTATCAATATGGACAAATGCTTCACAACGAAAAGTTCTCAGAAATGAGTATTTTACCTGTTTACCTATCCATTCCTCCTCTGGAATGCCACCATCCAAAGCGCTTGAAGGCCCTCTGTTTATTAAATAAACAACAGTGTTTACAGCATCAGCCCAAAACTGTAAGGGCAACCCTGCATGCAATCTCATACACCTTGCATGCTCCATGATTGTTCTGTTCATCCTTTCTGACACACCATTTTCTTGGGGTGTTCTAGGGACTGTCTTCTCTCTGTGAATCACATTGTGTGAACAGTAACTGTCAAACCCCTTGCTGTAGTACTCGCCTCCATTATCAGATCTGAGACATTTCAACCTTTTCTTAGCCAAAGATTTCCACTTCTTAAAAGTATCAAACACATCATATTTCTATCTAATGCAATAAACCCAAGTTTTTCTAGTTGTATCATCAATAAAAGTAACATAATAACGAGAGCCACCAAGAGATTGTACCTGAGCTCATACATCTGTATGGACAAGCTCTAACTTTTCACTCTTCTTTTTTTTCCCAACCCTGAGAAATCTAACTCTCTTCTGTTTTCCATAAACACAGTTCTCACAAAATTCCAAACTTACCTGCTTCATATCTGGAAGCAGTTTCCTTGAGTGGAGAATCTGCATCCCCTTCTCACTCATGTGGCCAAGCCTATGATGCCACAACGCTGCACTTATTTCTGTGGAAGCTATAGAAATAGAATAATCAGTATTATGAGGACATAAATATAACGTACCTATCCTATCTCCTTTTGCAATTACCATTGATCCTTTAGTGACCTTCCACCACGTTTCTCCAAATGTAAACAAACAACCGCCATCTCCCAACTGCCCTGTTGAGATCAGATTTCTTTTCATAGCAGGAATGTGCCTTACATCCTTTAGCAACCAGTAATTTGCATTATTTAGCTTAATCCGTACCTTACCCTTTCGAACAATTTTACATGGTTCATCTTCCCCCAATAATACATGCCCAAAATCACCTTGAACATAATCATAAAAGAATTTCCTATGGGGTGTAGCATGACATGAAGCCCCTAAATCTACTACCCAGTAATCACTAGTATTATCTAATGCAAGAATCAAAGCATCTTGTAACACATCACCTGCTACATTAGCTTCCTGGGTAGTCTCTTGCTACCTCTCACCTTTCTTCTTTGGTGCTTTGTAGTCTTTCTTTAGGTGTCCTTTCTTACCACAGTTCCAATACTCTATTTTTCTGAATTTGGACTTGGATCTTCCCTTTTTAGACTTTCCCTGATTTCCTTGGCTCCTTCCTCTCTCGTTTTGTCTCCCTCTACTCTCCATGGTCAACGTATTACTTGATGTCTCACCTGTGCTTTTTCTTTGCATTTCCTCGCTAAGAATAACACCAACAACATCATCAAACTTAACAGTGTTAGAACTAGGGACAGAGTTACTTACAACCATGACCAAGCTATTCCATCTTTCTGGCAATGAGCACAAGATTAGAAGAGCCCTAACCTCATCATCAAAGTTCACTTTTACAAAACTTAACTGACTGGTAAGTGTATAAAACTCATTTAAATGGTCAGGAATAGATCCACCTTCCGACATCTTCATATTAAATAAACACTTCATTAAAAATACCTTGTTAGAAGCCGAGGGTTTTTCGTAGAGCTTACTCAATGCGCTCATCACACCCTTTGTTGTTTTTTCTTTCAAAATATTGAAGGCCACCGATGAAGCCAGGCACAAACGTATTGTTCCTAGTGCCTTTCTATCAAGAACCTCCCATTCTTCATCCTTCATAGTCGTCGGCTATTTTGCTTTTCTGCCCAACGGCAGGTATAGATCCTTCTGGTACAAATAGTCCTCCATTTGCATCTTCCATAACTGATAGTTTTGGTCGTTAAATTTATCGACCCTGAAATTTCCTTCTTCCGCCATTGCTCCCACTCGAACCAGGAACCCTTCTTTCCTACGAGTTTACCAACTAAATAGACCTTTTGGATCTGATACCAATTGTTAGAAAACAGGACTGCAGAGCAATAACAGATATACAATTAAATCAATAAACAAGATGCAAAACACATTAGAACATTACAGAGAGACACAGATATAACGTGGTTCACCCAAATGATGGGCTACGTCCACAAAGAAATTGCCAGTCCTTTTATTACAGTCCATAAAGATGAAGGGATACACCCTGCAGCAAAACTGCTGCACTTCCTCTTCACGCTCTCACAGTCTCTCTTCCAATACAATACAATACCATACACAGTCGATTTACAATGGTTTATTTTATAGGGGAAATACAATGGGAAAATTCTAGGGTTAACCCAATACCATGGGTCTGCAATACTATTGGCCAACACACATCCCAATTTTTTTTTCTCGGGGGATCCACCCTCGAACCCCTGTTTTCTCGGGGGCGCTGCCCATGAACCCCTTTTTTCGGGGTGCTGCCCCAAACCCCAAGGCAGGGGGAACAAGTGTAAAGTACTCCTGGGTTACAATCGCAACTAAATAATATCTCTGGATCTGGAAGATTAGGATCCATAACCAACAGTTTTTGGGACTTGGCTAATGCTTTGCTTAGCCACTTCCAGCTTCCTGTTGTTACGGAGAGAAATTTCTATGGCTTGGGGTACCACAACAGACATCTAGACTCCAGAAATCAATCTTTCCCAATATGCAATAGAAATAAAAACATCTAACACTAAAGGATCGAACCTCGTACCTTATTCCGGACGGTTGAAGTAGATCCCCGTTGAGCTTTCCAATCTTCAGCTTGAATTGTTATAGCACGTCCTCAACAACAAGTAAACAATACAAGCATACTAAATTTCATGGTGTTAGATCTATTCTAGCATATATATAATCAATAATGTAAAAGCATTTGACATATTCCAATGGATACAATATTCATTCAAAAACACATTACTGGACAGGAAAATATATTTCTATTAATATGAATCAGAGATTACAAGTGACAACCTCTGACGGCACGTCTGCGAACCGGAGAAACTGAATCCCCCACTTGGGCCTCCACCACCTCAATCCTCCATCACTTCGATAGCAAGCTTACTAGCAAAAGGAAAGCTTGGGAAGAACACAATAGTGCTCCAAGGGACAAAGGGATGCAGACTCAAGCATAAGTTCTGGCAACAATGGACTATAGTTTCAATACTCTCAATTCTCTCTTATGCTTTCAATGTCTCAAGGGTTCCTTATATAGCTTTTCAAATGGATACTGAAAGGTCGAATCTGTGTGATCTCAAGGCATATGGAAGGCCAGGAGTCATATGAGTCGGATCCAAGTCAAGGAACGCTCCAAAGGATTTTGGATTATGTACACATCCCGATGTACGCGACTATAGAGGGAATATCCGCGTATGTACTCAGTTATCGGGGAAAATGCCGTGTATATCATTTTTCTAATGTTTTTAGGGATGGTCAATGATACATCAAAAGACAAAAAGTGGTCCATAGGGGCTAATGAGTCTGCATCGGGACAGGGGAAGGCCATACAATGTGTGATTCACCTAGTGTGGTGAAATCCGCTATAACAGATGCCCCCTAATGTATGAGATCAGAGGGGTTATACGATGGCCGAAATACATTATAAGTCCATCCCAGAAGTGAAGTGATGAAGGTACCCAAATGGAAGACTAGCCACCCAATCAGCATAATACCATAATACAACTCTGCATATAACTGCGAATACATATAGCAGTTCCGGATACATAAGAGTACAATGGCCATGAATAGGCATGAAACATGATAACACATATGTGGTCATCGCCACGTACAATATACATAGATCAGAATCTCCATGATGAAGATATACAAAGGACCATGATCTCCACAAAGGCTGAAGATATACAACAGATCAAGATCTCCATAGTGGCTGGAAATGTCTGACATATACTGGAACAAGTCACGAGAGCTGAAATCTCATGAACACTGGCATGATCAAGGAGGTAGCATATAGTGGATGCCACCAATCTGGAAGGTCTTCTACACAAACCGCTACGAGTACATGTCCTACTATGCAAATAGAGGTGTCGAGGTCGAACATAGTAGTCCATCGTCTGATTACTGGTCATTGATCTATACCGTTAACAGACGCGAGATCACCCACAAAAAATGGGAATCAAGGTACTAGAGTGTAAACTAACAAGTGTGAATAAATGTGTTGAGGTTGAACACTTGAGAGAATCCATCGATCATGAGACATTGATGTATTCCCAAAACTATCGATGGCGAGAGAACCTGCCACTGATGAATGCAAGTCTCAAGGCACTCAAAATGACTCTAGATTCCAATCCCAGAATAAATGATCTGAAGTCGATGGGATGAAATCCGTTGGAAGGAGGGCATTAGGGCCTCCCCCATCATCCAACACGAGGTACTCATCAAGGCTGTATAATATGGAAGAACTCGATCATAAGGTGCACGAACCAGTAACTGTACCGGGAATGGCCGACATGCAAAGTCACGATAACTGAGGAATGGCTGACTTAGGTTTCAACTTCCTTCGAACAAGAGCATAACGGCGTATGGTGACTAAATGAAGGTAGCATAGACTTGATATACAAACTGGGACATCTCTATGACGCAGGAGGCATCAATAGAGGCTCCATAGGGACTGGAATCTTAACCAGTCGGTGGAGATAAAACTCAGATAAACGAGTACAGCTCCTAAAGTCAAACTATAACCCAACCAATGGATGTTATATACAGTGCTCTGTTCGAAGGCGACATGACTCAACAGCTGCCAAAGATAATATCTTTTCTTGTCCGGCTTTTTGGTTTTTTGATTTTTTTGGTCTTTTTCAGTTATTTGAAAAGCTTGAAAAAAGAATAAACTAGCTTTATAGTTACAAACTAGGAGGAGACGAATGTCATTTAGGGAAAACAAACTAGTTCCAAGCAGTGGAACATACCTATGCTCGATGCAAGGATACATGTGTAGGATATCGAGACTCAGGGGAAAATCCCCTCCCGGTAAAAAGGGAATCAAGCTGCGAAGGATAAAAATAAAGGCTCTGCATGGCTAGACATGAGACAAGCTCGGGCTATATGTCTGAAACGCAATGTCAGGGAAGCCGACATAAAGCTCAATAAGACAGGCAAAGCTCATGATAATGCATTCATAACTTGATATAAGGGAGTCCGGGGGGTCGCGGCCAGCATAAGATCAAGAGGAGTATGAGGCTCTTGCTAAATGTCATGGCAATAGTATACAACGGACTCCCACACCCTAAAGGGGGAAACATCGGCATGGGCACCAAATGAAAATAAGGTGCTAGCTAGGGTACCCATGTAAGGTGAGGCTCTACCACTCATATCATGCCACTTCTATAGCAGCAAGAAGGTTCCGTGACATAATAGAGTGGGTTCGTACCTATGGATATAATGATATGGTCATAAGGTCATGCAAAATGAAAACGGTGGTGAACCTAACCTATATGCCAGTATAGACGTTATACCTGAGATCAGTATGAACGGGTCAATCCAAAGGCTGAAACGACGCTGAAAACGGTCTTCTACATCACAGATTAGGTCAAAAACGGTCCAAAATGGTTAGAAACGGTCAAAACTATAGGAAAGGGGGTAAAAATTTTCAAATATTTGAAAATTTTTCTATAAATAGTAAAAAATAGAAATCATTTGAAACTTGTACCCATTTGAGCTCTGATATTCAACTACAAATTCCAGGAGATCCAACTGGCAGAATTCACAACCGATTCTTCCAGGTCTTTACTCATGTTCTCTGCTTGCATTTCAATACAATTTTTATAATTTTCCATGGTCAAATGAATTTTTAAAGGCCAAACTTACATGAGCGCTACGACCCACGCGGGTATCGAGGCTTTTTCCACGTATAGGGCTGGCTATACACGGAAAAGGGACCAGAAACTACGTACATACGCGGCTGTTTTCAAAACAGCCGCGTATGATGCCGCGCATAAGGATTTTCATGAATCTAATGGAAATTTTGGTCAAATTCTCATGTAGGATGGTGCTAGAGTGGTGAGAACGCGAGCACGGTGATGTAGAGGAAGCAGTAAGGGCTGACAGAATGGCTCAAGAGGCTCTAAGAAGATGCGGACTCTACAAGTTTTGGTGCATAGGTGGCTTGAGGGCCAAACCAAGACTACTACAGATGCTTGTAGACTATTGGGATCCGGACTCAGAGTCCTTCCGGCTAGACGGCATGTCCCTCACTATTGAGGTGGAGGATATCTACTTTATCATAGGTCTATCACGGCGAGGTGAGATGGTGAACCTTCGTGCCCGAGGAGGGCCAGGTCATGGGATGACTATCGACGAGTACATAGCTGTGTACTGCTACCCAGAGATGGAGAAGGTGGGGAGCCAAGTCCCCACCAATGCTATATAGGTACTGGGCCTAAAGGCCATCTTACTAATGTTGGGCAGGATAGCAGGCTTAGCATCACTCCATCAGGCCTCTCGGCCATTGATGTTCTATGTGGTGGAGTGCATGACATCGACCATCTATGACTGGAGCACTTCCCTACTGAGCAACATGAAACATCAGCTCAGTGAGTGCAAGGCAGGTAGGATATGGAACTTCGAGTTCAGCAGTATCTTGAGCACATTTTTCTTCGAGCATGTTCCAGGATTGAGCCCTAGAGTGGATGTTCCTCTCCATGGGGTTCGAGATCCGGCCCAACGACGTTGGGCAGACGCGATGCGCAGACTGGGGGGTGGTAGGGTGGCCAACCCTTATCCAGCAGACTTTTTTCCATGGTGGCGAAGACAGATTGTTGCCATAGAGGACTACCCTTATGCAGGGATAGACTTCCGGGGAGACCCAGACATGCCATTACCACCAGGGTCAGCATATGGAGACATAGGTAATGAATCTCGACCCTTACTCTTTTTAAAAATTTTGAATTATTTAATTTTTTTGTGTTTTCTTGATTAATGGAATCAAAAAGACATGGTTTTGGGTGATAATACATAGTGACATCTACCATTCACTCCATTGGGGATGTCCTTTGTTATGGAGAGAAATTCCTAGGTGCCCCTAGGGTACTTGAGCCAGCATTACAAGTGACAACCATATGGAAACTATAGTCCATGGAGGGTACCCGCATGGGATTCACCTATCGGATTTCACCACACTAGGTGAATCACACATTGTATGGCCTTCCCCTGTCTCGCTGCAGACTCATTAGCCCCTATGGACCACTTTTTGTCTTTTGATGTATCCTTGACCATCCCTAAAAACATAAGAAAAATGATATACGCGGCCTTTTCCCCGATAACCGCGTACATACGCGGATATTCCCTCTATAGTCGCGTACATCGGGATGTGTACATAATCCAAAATCCTTTGGAGCGTTCCTTGACTTGGATTCGACTCATATGACTCCTGGCCTTCCATATGCCTTGAGATCGCACGGATTTGACCTTTTAGTATCCATTTGAAAAGCTATATAAGGAACCGATTGAGACATTGAAAGCATAAGAGAGAATTGAGAGTATCGAAACTATAGTCCATTGTTGCCAGAACTTATGCTTGAGTCTGCATCCCTTTGTCCCTTGGAGCACTATTGTATTCTTCCCAAGCTTTCCTTTTGTTAGTAAGCTTGCTATCGAAGTGATGGAGGATTGAGGTGGTGGAGGCCCAAGTGGGGGATTCAGTTTCTCCGGTTCGCAGACGTGCCATTAGAGGTTGTCACTTGTAATCTCTGATTCATATTAATAGAAATATCTTTTCCTGTCCAGTAATGTGTATTTGAATGAATATTGTATCCATTGGAATATGTCAAATTATTGATTATATATGCTATAATAGATCTAACACCATGAAATATAGTATGCTTGTATTGTTTACTTGTTGTTGAGGACGTGCTATAACAATTCAAGCTGAAGATTGGAAAGCTCAATGGGGATCTACTTCAACCGTCCGGAATAAGGTACGAGGTTCGATCCTTTAGTGTTAGATGTTTTTATTTCTATTGCATATTGGGAAAGATTGATTTCTGGAGTCTAGCTGTCTATTGTGGTACCCCAAGCCATAGGAATTTCTCTCCGTAACAGAATTGGCGATTCCATTGGGGATGTCCTTTCTTTTTATTTGGGGTTTATCGGCACAATGGGCTTGATATTATTGACTTGCTCTCTATTTCTCCTTGTTTCTGGGTTTCATTTTATAGTATGTTCATCCATTGACACTCCCATTTATTTGTTTGACCCTTGGCCTACTTTTTACCACTGCCTTCTCTGTATACGCAGGTTTTTTCCCAAAAGTCGCGTATGTACGTGATTTTTGGCCAAAAGTCACGTATACACGTATATTTTAGACTAAAATCCTTTTTTCCATGCAGGTTTTTGGCCAAAAGTTGCGTATATGGGCCTTCCCATGCGGGTTTTTGGCCAAAAGTCGCGTACATGTGCCTTCCCATGCGGGTTTTGGGCCTAAATTTGCGTACATACGCGGCTGTTCTTTATACAGTCACGTAGATCCTCCCTTTTGGTGAGTTTGATGTTGGGGGAAGTTGCTGGGTGGGTTGTGAGTATGGTTGGGTCTTCCTTGGGTCTGATGTTGTCTGTTGGATGCTTCTTTTATGACCAAAGACAGCTTTTTCATTGATTTTTCTTTGAAAGTAGTTTTAGTCATTCTTCCTTTTTGTTTTGCCATTAGTGCATTACTCTTTTTGTCTTGGTTTCTTGCTGGGCTTTTCTTTTATACTTGCTGCAGAGACTGAGAGTTTTAGATGACTTTTATTGCATTTTCATTCTTTTATATTGAAAAATACAAAGTAGTTGCACTCTTAGTTGCATCTTAAATATGGATTTGAGGAGGTACTTGCATTGGATTGCTTGGATGAGAGTTGTGTTTAGGCTTTCATATAGGAAGGATTGCATTGGCATTCGGAAAGAAATATATATTTATGCATCTCATGTGGTGGAATACCCTATTTTTCATTTGACAAAGATTGCACTTAGCATTGTTTGTTATGGTGTGCATATTTATTTCACTGCTGAGTCATAATGTCATTATTTGCACAGCCATTTCCCTTTAAGTAATTACAGCCAATTAAAATCAACGCTAAATTAAAATGAATTACACTCTTTTCTTTTCTAGGGTGCACCAACAAGCTTAGGTTTTAGGATCTTGGAATAGTTCATTGTAAGTGAATTCTCCAAGATCACTAAACAACAACATCTAGGTGTCTGTCCAGGGAGTGTGTGAAATCCTTGATATAACCATCGTTCTCAGGATCCTCCTCTCAAAAGGGAGTTAAGCACGAGGCAGTGTGAGTGGTTGTTGATTGAGATAACCCCTGGTCGGTATCTGTGTAGCACCGGCGATATAGCTAGGATTGTATTCGTATCTGGGGGCTCTTTCGAGAGTTTCGGGCTTTGCTACCCTGCCCATACGGTCAATCCCGCCTACGACTATCCGCCTGAGCTTTGATTATATTGAGGTGACCTTAGTGACCTTACCTAGGATATTGAGGGGGTACTTGTAGAGGTTATTCTGCAGGTGTCCCGGCTAGGTAGAGGTCGGACAGCACAGTCGCTTTATGCGTTGAAGCTGAGGGCCACTATAATTGGTTACATACCTCCGCTTGTAGTGTATGGGAGTTTCGAGCCTCTCCTAGGCGAGACATACCTGCTGCATTCGGGAGCTCACATATCCTCCCCTTGGTTTGCTTGCATTTTGGCTGTAGATTTTCTTAGGAGTGTGCTCTTTGTGTGCTAGTTGGCCTTTGGGATCGTGGTTACTTGAGTATATTTATGCTCTCTTGAGTTTAGATCCTTTTATTTTTGGCATGCCTAGTATCCTATCACCCGTCTTGGTCCTAGTGCAGACATTGGTGTTAGACTTGGGGGCATCACAACCCCTTACCATGCTCACTGATTTGGGAATGGTCATATTCCATCCTCTACTTCATTTGTGGAGGCCTTTTATTCCCTTCGCTCGGTCTTTACACCAATGGTCACCCTCATGGGGGGTGGTAGTGGATGCGTGAACGTTGGATCTACACCTTACTTTCCTTTTTATGTCCCATTTTTCACCACATTGTTTCCTTTGGGTGCTATTGTCCTGATCATTCCTCCCTATATCCTATAGTTTGGATTATTTATTGACTATTTTGGGTTGTTTTGGTCTAATATGGTTGTCATGTAGGGTCCACGTTTTGTACACTCTCTCCGAGGTTCCGACCTGCTCATGCCTATCACAGGTATTATGTTTGAACTGGCATATAGGTTAGGATTTTACATCCTCTTGCACTTATGCATTGCCTTATGACCGTTCCATCTTAACCTTAGGTACGAACCCATTCTATGGTATCAAAGAACCTTCATGCTGCTGTTAGAAGTGATACTATGTGAATGGTAGAGATTTCCTTTACATGGGTGCCCTAGTTAGATCCCTTTTGCATTTGGTACCCATGCTGTGAGTCCTCTCTTAGGTCCAGGAGTCCATTGTATAGTATTGCCATGACATTTAGCAAGAGCCTCATACTCCTCTTGATCTTAAGCTGGCCGTGACCCCCCAGACTCCCTTATATCAAGTTGTGGATGCATTATCATGAGCTTTGCCTGTCTTATTGAGCTTTATGCCGGCTCCCCTGACATTGCGTTTCAGCCATATAGCCCGAGCTTGTCTCATGTCTAGCCATGCAGAGCCTTTATTTATATCCTTCGCAGCTTGATTCCCTTTTTGCTGGGAGGGGATTTTCCCCCGAGTGTCGATATCCTACACATGTATCCTTGCATTGAGCATAGGTATGTTCCACTGCTTGGAACTAGTTTGCTTGCCCTAAATGACACTCGTCTCCTCCTAGTTTGTAACTATAAAGCTAGTTTATTCTTTTTTCAAGCTTTTCAAATAACTGAAAAAGACCCAAAAAAATCAAAAAAACCAAAAAGCCGGACAAGAAAAGATATTATCTTTGGCAGCTGTCGAGTCGTGTCGCCTTCGAACAGAGCACTCTGCATGGAAAATCCCCTCTCGGTAAAAAGGGAATCAAGTTGTTACGGATAAAAATAAAGGCTCTGCATGGCTAGACATGAGACAAGCTTGGGCTATATGGCTGAAACGCAATGTCAGGGGAGCCGGCATAAAGCTCAATAAGACAGGCAAATCTCATGATAATGCATTCACAACTTGATACAAGGGAGTCTGGGGGATCACAGCCAGCATAAGATCAAGAGGAGTATGAGGCTCTTGCTAAATGTCATGGCAATACTATACAATGGACTCCCGGACCTAAGAGAGGACTCACAGCATGGGTACCAAATGCAAAAGGGATCTAACTAGGGCACCCATGTAAAGGAAAGCTCTACCATTCACATAGTATCACTTCTAACAGTAACATGAAGGTTCTGTGATACCATGGAATGGGTTCGTACCTAAGGTTAAGATGGAACGGTCATAAGGCAATGCATAAGTGCAAGCGGTTGTAAAATCCTAACCTATATGCCAGTTCAGAAATAATACCTATGATAGGCACGAACGGGTTGGAACTTCGGAGAGAGTGTACAAAACGTGGACCCTACATGACAACCATATTAGACCAAAACAACCCAAAATAGTCAATAAATAATCCAAACTATAGGATATAGGGAGGAATGATCATGACAATAGCACCCAAAGGAAACAATGTGGTGAACAATAGGACATAAAATGGAAAGTAAGGTGTAGACCCAACGTTCACGCATCCACTACCACCCCCCATGAGGGTGACCACTGGTGTAAAGACCGAGCGAAGGGAATAAAAGGCCTCCACAAATGAAGTAGAGGATGGAATATGACCATTCCCAAATCAACGAGCATGGTAAGGGGTTGTGATGCCCCCAAGTCTAACACCAGTGTCTGCACTAGGACCAAGACGGGTGATAGGATACCAGGCATGCCAAAAAAAAAGGATCCAAACTCAAGAGAGCATAAATATACTCAAGTAACCACGATCCCAAAGGCCAACTAGCACACAAAGAGCACACTCCTAAGAAAATCTACAGCCAAAATACAAGCAAACCAAGGAGAGGATATGTGAGCTCCCGAATGCAGCAGGTATGTCTCGCCTAGGAGAGGCTCGAAACTCCCATACACTACAAGCGGAGGTATGTAACCAATTATAGTGGCCCTCAGCTTCAACGTATAAAGCGACTGTGCTGTCTGACCTCTACCTAGCCAGGACACCTGCTGAATAACCTCTACAAGTACCCCCTCGATATGCTAGGTAAGGTCACTAAGGTCACCTCAATATAATCAAAGCTCAGGCGGACAGTCGCAGGCGGGATTGACCGTATGGGCAGGGTAGCAAAGCCCGAAACTCTTGAAAGAGCCCCCAGATACGAATACAATCCTGGCTATATCGCCGGTGCTACACAGTTACCGACCAGGGGTTATCCCAATCAACAACCACTCACACTGCCTCGTGCTTAACTCCCTTTTGAGAGGAGGATCCTGAGAACAATCGTTATACCGAGGATTTCACACACTCCCTGGACAGACACCTAGATGTTGTTGTTTAGTGATCTTGGAGAATTGACTTACAATGAACTATTCCAAGATCCTAAAATCTAAGCTTGTTGGTGCACCCTAGAAAAGAAAAGAGTGTAATTCATTTTAATTTAGCATTGATTTTAATTGGCTATAATTACTCAAAGGGAAATGGCCGTGTAACTAATAACATTATGACTCAGCAGTGAAATAAATATGCACACCATAACAAACAATGCTAAGTGCAATCTTTGTCAAATGAAAAATAGGGTATGCCACTACATGAGATGCATACATATATATTTCTTTCCGAATGCCAATGCAATCCTTTCTATATGAAAGCCTAAACACAACTCTCATCCAAGCAATCCAATGCAAGTACCTCCTCAAATCCATATCTAAGATGCAACTACTTTGTATTTTTCAATATAAAAGAATGAAAAATGCAATAAAAGTCATCTAAAACTCTCAGTCTCTGCAGCAAGTATAAAAGACAAGCCCAACAAGACACCAAGACAAAAAGAATAATTCACTAATGGAAAAACAAAAAGGAAGAATGACTAAAACTACTTTCAAAGAAAAATCAATGAAAAAGCGGTCTATGGTCACAAAAGAAGCATCCGACAGACAACATCAGACCCAAGGAAGACCCAACCATACTCACAACCCACCCAACAACTTCCCCCAACACCAAACTTACCAAAAGGAAGGATGTACGCAACTGTATAAAGAACATCCGCGTATGTATGCGACTTTAGGCCCAAAACCAGATGGGAAGGCACATGTACGCAACTTTTGGCCAAAAACCCGCATGGGAAGGCCCATATACGCAACTTTTGGCCAAAAACCTGCGTGGAAAAAAGGATTTTAGTCTAAAATCTACGTGTATACGTGACTTTTGGCAAAAAACCCGCGTATGTACGTGACTTTTGGCCAAAAACCTGCGTATACAAAGAAGGCAGTGGTAAAAAGTAGGCCAAGGGTCAAACAAATAAAGGGGAGTGTCAATGGATGAACATACTATAAAATGCAACCCAGAAACAAGGAGAAATAGAGAGCAAGTCAATAATATCAAGCCCATTATGCCGATAACCCCCAAATAAAAACAAAGGACATCCCCAGCGGATTCGCCAATTCTGTTACGGAGAGAAATTCCTATGGCTTGGGGTACCACAACAGACAATTAGACTCCAGAAATCAATATTTCCTAATATGCAATAGAAATAAAAACATCTAACACTAAAGGATCGAACCTCGTACCTTATTCCGGACGGTTGAAGTAGATCCCCGTTGAGCTTTCCAATCTTCATCTTGAATTGTTATAGCACGTCCTCAACAACAAGTAAACAATACAAGCATACTAGATTTCATGGTGTTAGATCTATTCTAGCATATATAATCAATAATGTAAAAGCATTTAACATATTCCAATGGATACAATATTCATTCAAATACACATTACTGGACAGGAAAAGATATTTCTATTAATATGAATCAGAGATTACAAGTGACAACCTCTGACGGCACGTCTGCGAACCAGAGAAATTGAATCCCCCACTTGGTCCTCCACCACCTCAATCCTCCATCACTTCGATAGCAAGCTTACTAGCAAAAGGCAAGCTTGGGAAGAACACAACAGTGCTCCAAGGGACAAAGGGATGCAGACTCAAGCATAAGTTCTGGCAACAATGGACTATAGTTTCATTACTCTCAATTCTCTCCTCTGCTTTCAATGTCTCAAGGGTTCCTTATATAGCTTTTCAAAGGTATACTGAAAGGTCGAATCCGTGCGATCTCAAGGCATATGGAAGGCCAGGAGTCATATGAGTCGGATCCAAGTCAAGGAATGCTCCAAAGGATTTTGGTTTATGTACACATCCCGATGTATGCGACTATAAGGGGAATATCTGCGTATGTACGCGGTTATCGGGGAAAAATCCACATATATCACTTTTCTAATATTTTTAGGGATGATCAAGGATACATCAAAAGACAAAAAGTGGTCCATAGGGGCTAATGAGTCTGCAGCGGGACAGGGGAAGGCCCTACAATGTGGGATTCACCTAGCGTGGTGAAATCCGCTATAATAGATGCCCCCTAATGTATGAGATTAGAGGGGTCATACGATGGCTGAAATACATTACAGTCCATCCCAGAAGTGAAGTGATGAAGGTACCCAAATGGAATACTAGCCACCCAACCACCATAATACCATAATACAACCCTGCATATAACTGCGAATACATATAGCAGTCCCGGATACATAAGAGTACAATGGCCATGAATAGGCATGAAACATGGTAACACATATGTGGTCATCGCCATGTACAATATACATAGATCAGCATCTCCATGATGAAGATATACAAAGGACCATGATCTCCACATAGGCTGAAGATATACAATCGATCAAGATCTCCATAGTGGCTGGAAATGTCTGACATATACTGGAACAAGTCACAAGAGCTGAAATCTCATGAACACTGGCACGATCAAGGAGGTAGCATATAGTGGATGCCACAAATCTGGAAGGTCTTCTACACACACTGCTACGAGTACATGTCCTACTATGCGAATAGAGGTGTTGAGGTCGAACATAGTAGTCCATCGTCTGATTACCGGTCATTGATGTATAACGTTAACAGATGCGAGATCACCCACCAATAATGAAAATGAGAATCAAGGTACTAGAGTGCAAACTAACAAGTGTGAATAAATGTGTTGAGGTCGAACACTTGAGAGAATCCATTGATTAGGGGACATTGATGTATTCCCAAAACTGTCAATGGCGAGAGAACCTGCCACTGATGACTGCAAGTCTCAAGGCACTCACAATGACTCTAGACTCCAATCCCAGAATAAATGATCTAAAGTCGATGGGATGAAATCCGCTAGAAGGAGGGCATTGGGGCATCCCCCATCATCCAACACGAGGTACTCAGCAAGGCTGTATAATATGGAAGAACTCGATCATAAGGTGCACAAACTAGTAACTGTACCGGGAATGGCCGACATGCAAAGTCAAAATAACTGAGGAATGGCCGACTCAAGTTTCAACTTCCTTCGAACAAGAGCATAACGGCGTATGGTGACTCAATGAAGGCAGCATAGACTTGATATACAAACTGGGACATCTCTATGACACAGGAGGCATAAATAGAGGCTCCATGGGGACTGGAAGCTTAACCAGTTGGTGGAGATAAAACTCAGATAAATGAGTACAGCTCCTAAAGTCAAACTATAACCCAACCAATGGATGTGATATACAGTGCTCTGTTCGAAGGCGACACGACTCGATAGCTGCCAAAGATAATATCTTTTCTTGTCTGGCTTTTTGGTTTTTTTGATTTTTTTTGGTCTTTTTCAGTTATTTGAAAAGCTTGAAAAAAGAATAAACTAGCTTTATAGTTACAAAATAGGAGGAGACGAGTGTCATTTAGGGAAAACAAACTAGTTCCAAGCAGTGGAACATACCTATGCTCAATGCAAGGATACATGTGTAGGATATCGACACTCGGGGGAAAATCCCCTCCCGGCAAAAAGGGAATCAAGCTACGAAGGATATAAATAAAGGCTCTGCATGGATAGACATGAGACAAGCTCGGGCTATATGTCTGAAACGCAATGTCAGGGGAGCCAGCATAAAGCTCAATAAGACAGGCAAAGCTCATGATAATGCATTCACAACTTGATACAAGGGAGTCCCAGGGGTCACGGCTAGCATAAGATCAAGAGGAGTATGAGTCTCTTGCTAAATGTCATGGCAATACTATACAATGGACTCCCAGACCTAAGAGAGGACTCACAACATGGGTACCAAATGCAAAAGGGATCTAACTAGGGCACCCATGTAAAGGAAAGATCTACCATTCACATAGTATCACTTCTAACAGTAGCATGAATGTTTTGTGATACCATGGAATGGGTTCGTACCTAAGGTTAAGATGGAACGGTCATAAGGCAATGCATAAGTGCAAGCGGATGTAAAATCCTAACCTATATGCCAGTTCAGACATAATACCTGTGATAGGCACGAACAAGTCGGAACCTCGGAGAGAGTGTACAAAACGTGGACCCTACATGACAACCATATTAGACCAAAACAACCCAAAATAGTCAATAAATAATCCAAACTATAGGATATAGGGAGGAATGATCATGACAATAGCACCCAAAGGAAACAATGTGGTGAACAATGGGACATAAAAAGGAAAGTAAGGTGTAGACCCAACGTTCACGCATCCACTACCACCCCCCATGAGGGTGACCACTGGTGTAAAGACCGAGCGAAGGGAATAAAATTCCTCCACAAATGAAGTAGAGGATGGAATATGACCATTCCCAAATCAACGAGCACGGTAAGGGGTTGTGATTCCCCCAAGTCTAACACCAGTGTCTGCACTAGGACCAAGACGGGTGATAGGATACCAGGCATGCCAAAAATAAAAGGATCCAAACTCAAGAGAGCATAAATATACTCAAGTAACCACGATCCCAAAGGTCAACTAGCGCAAAAAGAGCACACTCCTAAGAAAATCTACAGCCAAAATACAAGCAAACCAAGGGGAGGATATGTGAGCTCCCGAATGCAGCAGGTATGTCTCGCCTAGGAGAGGATCGAAACTCCCATACACTATAAGCAGAGGTATGTAACCAATTATAGTGGCCCTCAGCTTCAACGCATAAAGCGACTGTGCTGTCCGACCTATACCTAGCCGGGACACCTGCAGAATAACCTCTACAAGTACCCCCTCGATATCCTAGGTAAGGTCACTAAGGTCACCTCAATATAATCAAAGCTCAGGTGGACAGTCGCAGGCGGGATTGACCGTATGGGCAGGGTAGCAAAGCCCGAAACTCTTGAAAGAGCCCCCAGATATGAATACAATCCTGGCTATATCGCCGGTGCTAGACGGTTACTGACCAGGGGTTATCCCAATCAACAACCACTCACACTGCCTCGTGCTTAACTCCCTTTTGAGAGGAGGATCCTGAGAAAAATTGTTATACCAAGGATTTCACACACTCCCTAGACAGACACCTAGATGTTGTTGTTTAGTGATCTTGGAGAATTGACTTACAATGAACTATTCCAAGATCCTAAAACCTAAGCTTGTTGGTGCACCCTAGAAAAGAAAAGAGTGTAATTCATTTTAATTTAGCGTTGATTTTAATGGGCTGTAATTACTCAAAGAGAAATGGCCGTGCAACTAATGAAATTATGACTCAGCAGTGAAATAAATATGCACACCATAACAAACAATTCTAAGTGCAATCTTTGTCAAATGAAAAATAGGGTATGCCACTACATCAGATGCATAAATATATATTTCTTTCCGAATGCCAATGCAATCCTTCCTATATGAAAGCCTAAACACAACTCTCATCCAAGCAATCCAATGCAAGTACCTCCTCAAATCCATATCTAAGATGCAACTACTTTGTATTTTTCAATATAAAAGAATGAAAAATGCAATAAAAGTCATCTAAAACTCTCAGTCTCTGCAGCAAGTATAAAAGACAAGCCCAACAAGACACCAAGACAAAAAGAGTAATTCACTAATGGAAAAACAAAAAGGAAGAATGACTAAAACTACTTTCAAAGAAAAATCAATGAAAAAGCGGTCTTTGGTCCCAAAAGAAGCATCCAACAGACAACATCATTCCCAAGGAAGACCCAACCACACTCACAACCCACCCAGCAACTTCCCCCAACATCAAACTCACCAAAAGGGAGGATGTACGTGACTGTATAAAGAACAACCGCGTATGTACGCGACTTTAGGCCCAAAACCTGCATGGGAAGGCACATGTACGTGAATTTTGGCCAAAAACCCGCATGGGAAGGCCCATATACGCAACTTTTGGCTAAAAACCTGCATGGAAAAAAGGATTTTAGTCTAAAATCTACATGTATACACGACTTTTGGCCAAAAACCTGCGTATGTACATGACTTTTGTCTATCCGGAGCCTCAATGGGGTACCCTCAAGTTATGCTGGGTACCTTCCATATGCCTTGAGATCACATGGATTCGACCTTTCAGTATCCATTTGAAAAGCTATATAAGGAACCCATTGAGACATTGAAAGCATAAGAGAGAA
>LPNX010019377.1:473-12801 GCA_001517045.1 Pseudotsuga menziesii | reverse complement strand
CTAAACTACTTTCAAAGAAAAATCAATGAAAAAGCGGTCTCTGGTCACAAAAGAAGCATCCAACAGACAACATCAGACCCAAGGAAGACCCATAGTGTGCACCCAGTAGGCATCATAGGTGCGGCACCCATCCTCATTATGACCTACAGATTTGCAAAATTTACAGTAGGAGTTCTTAGGTCCCTTCCCATACCTTTGCAGCAGGTAACAGTTCTCAGGTCGGTGTTGACCTGTCATTCTGCAGAGCTCACAATAGAGAACTTGTGGTGGAAAGGGGTTCGGCGCACCGGTCTGCAGGTACTTGTTTACCAGAGGGCACCGTTCCTTGTCGTGACCTTTGGTCCGACATTGCGTACACCAAACCTCTTCGCGATCAAGTTTTCCCTTTTTCATCTCGTGAAGTTCTAGGGCCATCATAGCTAGCTGCGCTTGGATTTGAGCAATCCTAGAGTCATCTCCGACAGGGGCAGTCTCTAGTTTCATTGCGATTTCCAGATCCTCTTGCTGGTCAGCAACCTTCTGTTGCATGAGTGGAGTTCGGATATGTGGTAAAAATGCTGCAACAAACCATTCCTTATGCTGCGCAGGACTAATGGTAAAGCTGACTTGGTCCAGTAGAACTTTGAATCTCTGATCAAAGTCCCAGACTGATTCGCCGTGCCGCTGTTGAATCTCCTTGAGTTCAGTGATACTTTGTGACTCCGATTTAGGCTTCTTAAATTATTTGATTATGGCCGCCTTGATCTCGCCTAAAGTAGGGCTCTAAGTACTGGAAAATTTCATAAACCATGGCAGATCCCGATCCCGAAAGGAAGTAATGAGCTGCGCGGCTCGCACATCCGGATCTGTAATTTTCTTCGCATTCCATACTGCTTCGCAGAGAAACCAGAACTGCTCGGGGTCCTCTGATCCCGTGCCTTTAAAGATGGGGATTTTAATGTCATCAACGAGGTGGTCCATGGAGTTTCTGGGGGGGTTGGGAGGGGGACAGGATGTCAATGGGGGGGGATTTATGGGGGCAGACTGGCCTGTGTCCGGAATACTCAGGCCTGGTTGACTCTCGGATTGCGATGGAATTTCAGGGGTAGCGGAGCGGCGTTGCGGGGTGACCGGAGGGTTTCCAACCGAAGGGTCGTCTTCGGAATATGACTCTTCAGGGTTTACAGGGGTGGATGCGGTAACCTGACCTAAGGAAGAGGGGTCAAATTCTCTCTTATACCTTTTTCCGTTTCGCAGCAACCCGCGTTGCTCGTCGAAGGGAGTGTCACTTGCAAACATATGTTAGTACGACTAAACTAATGGTCCGATTCAAATATCAATATACCCTTTTCGGCCAATAGTATTTTAATCCTTAAGCTAAATAAATTCAAAAACTTACCACGGGGACCTCTGAAAAACTACCGTTCAGCTTCGCTGAAAGAGGTGCTCGTGTCAATGGAAAACTCTGTTACAAAGGCTTCCAACATTCGCGTCATCCAGAAGTCAACAGCGCGGGATATCTCGTTGTTCACGTGTTGCACAAGATTGATCCTTGCGGGGGTCCACACAGGAATCCGTCGAGCTTGAAACTTCGTCCTCCTTCTGTTAACCTAGACAACCACTGGTGCAACTCTATGTGGATACTACCAAAAAAAATTTCATAAGCATCACAAAAAACATACCTTTGTAAAAATTCACTTGCACTACACCGCGGATTAGCGTTCTCTTGCTGCGCAAATTGTAAACAGATCTCAGCAAACCAATCACTGATTTCCTTCACATAGGGCCTCCAGAACATAGCCCTTGTGGTCCAAGGTAAACCCCTCTTGAGCAGGTACTGAGTTCAACCGGTAACGGAACCAATTTGTTGGGAAATAGGGCAGACCCAGGTTTAATCCTTTAATGTCGCACCAACAAAAGACCCACAGAGTTGGCCCTTTCGGCAACAACCTACGCACAGGTTGCAGTCTCACTCGAAACAGCTATGGGGGTGCCGCAGAATCAGGTTTCTGCAAGCAGAGAGGGGGGATTACTGTACCTTATCCCTTTAACAATCTTATTAATCAATGATTACAAGCTTTACCATTCATTCACATATAACTTCGCAAATAAATAAACAGTCGTGA
The DNA here is from genome assembly GCA_001517045.1 of Pseudotsuga menziesii. NCBI lineage: Eukaryota > Viridiplantae > Streptophyta > Pinopsida > Pinales > Pinaceae > Pseudotsuga > Pseudotsuga menziesii. The sequence goes on along the minus strand of LPNX010019377.1, from coordinate 10,696 downwards.
CTTGCTCAACCCACTACAGGGAATTCACAGTGAAGCTAAATATTAGTAGCGATCTAACTTATCAGATGTATACGATTATTAATGCATAAAAGAAACAGAAACAGAATCAACACAAGAAACCACAACACCGGATATAACGTGGTTCACCCCCAGTGTAGGGGCTACGTCCACAAACCGTGTTCTATTCAACTTGCTACAAAACCACAGCTTGATCTGCGCACTCAGCTGCAGATCCTTTCAGTCCTCAAAAGCCACGCACATAGCAGCAAGCCCCTATGCACACAGCTGCAGGTCGTTCCTTAATCTTCCTTACAAAAACCCTCTGCGCACACAGCTGCAGAGGTCGTCTATGCACACACCTGGGACTTAACCTTTTCTTACAAAACCAATCTTAGCTTCGCCTTAATATTTCTTTCATCATAAAACCTAACCTATCTTCTTTACACAAGCGCTTATTTATACTGCGCATTTTTACAAAACCATGGTCTTAAACCATGGGCACCCAAAACCCTAAACCCTGGATTTCAACCACGGGTTTTATTACAAAAAAGGTGTTTTAACTTCCCCCGATACCCCTAAGACTTTTTTGACCCGTAACTCCGCTTACAAATTTTCTAATTAACCGCGGAGTTACCCAAACATGGAGTATGCGCCCCAACAATCACTGGATCTAGATCATCATAAGGCATCATCACTGTATCTATATCATCACTCAATCTGGATCATCACTCATTATCATCACTGGATCTTGATCATCACTGGATCTCGATCATCACTCGATCTAGATCATCACCACTAGATCATCATCACTAGATCTCGATCATCACTCGATCTGTATCATCACTGGCTATCATCATTGGATCTTGATCATCACTCAATCTGGATCATCACTGGTGCTATCTCATGATTCTTCTCGTCATAGGAATTTCTATAGAGACAGTGCTTTTTCATGGTGGTTGTAGGCCTATCCTCCATGTAGGTATTCTTCAGCACTTATATCTTACCTACTCGTCAGAAAGGCATAGTACTCACATCCATCCAGGTGGGAACACATCCTACCACAGTGATGGAAGACTCTCACCTAGGCCGAAACACATCCTACCACAATGATGAAATATTTCTGCACATTCACCCAGGATGGAACACATCCTACCACAATGATGAATGACTCTCACCTAGGCCGGAACACATCCTACCACAATGATGAACAACTCTCACCCAGGCCGGAACACATCCTACCACAATGATGAAAGCTTTCTGCACTTACATTCACCCAGTCCAAAACACATCCACCCAGTCCAACTTTCATGAAAGGGCCTGCACTTACATCCACCCAGGTGGTAACACATCCTACCACAATGATGGAAGGGATTGTACTCATATCTGATCTTATAGGAACCAATCCTATAGTCATATCAGAATGGCCCTCAGTCCTCCTTGACTAAGCTACCTGGTAACTGACTAGGTGCCTCCATTCTCCTAGAGAATGGTAGCTTCCCTTATATCCGACCTGCTCGTCGAAAATGCCAACACTCACATCTGACATGGAAGGAACCTAATCCTTTAGCCATGACAGAATCGTTCAGCCCTTACATCTGATCAACTGGGAACACATCCCTTTGTCACAATAGAATGGCTACTAAGTCCTAGACTGAGTGTTCCTGGTACCTCACCAGGAAGCTCCATTCAAAGAATGGCAATTTCCCTTACATATGTCCTACGACAAAATGGCCAGCACTCATATATGACATGGAAGGAAGCAATCCTCTCACCATGATAGAATGGCTCAGCCCTTACATCTGACCTACTCATCAAAATGGCTACTCATCTCAGCACTCATATCTGACATGGAAGGAACTAATCCTCTCACCATGACAGAATGGCTTAGCCCTTACATATGACCATGGAAGGAACCAATCCTCTCACCATGTTAGAATGGCTATGGGACTCATCACTTTCCCTTCAAGGAATCCTCTATCTGGAGAACACTGAGATTCTCCCTGAAGTACTCAAACTTCACCCTAGCCAATGTCTTTGTCAATACATCAGCTATTTGTTCCTCTGTCGTAACATACTGCAGCTTCACTGCTCCCCTCTGCACCATATCCCTAATATAGTGGTACTTGACCTTGATATGCTTTGACTTGTCATGGAACACTGGATTCTCTGACAACTTCACGCAACTCTAGTTGTCACAACGTATACAAGTAGCATCTAACTGGAGATCAAATAAATCAGATAGTAGCTTCCTGATCCATACTGCCTCACCATTAGCTGAACAAGCTGCGACATACTCTACTTCAACTGTACTCAGTGCCACACATGATTGCTTCCTGCTAAACCAAGAGATCACACTTGATCCCATACTGAAGCAACACCTTGAAGTGCTCTTCCTATCGATGGCACTGCCTTCCCAATATGAATCAACATAACCCTCTAGGATAATCTTTTGATTCGTATTGTACTTGAGCCCATAATCAACTGTACCCTTCAGGTACCTCAAAATATGCTTTGCAGCAATGAAGTGAACATGTCTCGGATATGTCAGGAATTGGCTCAAGGTGTTCACAGCAAAGCAAATATCTGGTCTCGTGTTTGTCAGGTACATCAATGATGCAATCATCTGATGATACATCATAGAATCAACCAACTCTAATGAAGCATCACTCAATAGCTTCAGGTTCGATGCCATAGGTGTGGCTATAGCCTTGCAGTCCATCATCCCAAACCTCTTCAGGATCTCTACTACATACTTCCCTTGTCTAAGGAAGATTCCATCTGTACTCTGCCACACCTCCATACCTAGAAATTAATGCATCATCCCCAAGTCCTTCATTTTGAACTCACCAGCAAGCTTTCTCTTCGTATCAGTAATCAACCCATCCATACCTATCACAAATAGATCATCTACATACAGTAGAAGCATCACAGGGTTGCCATCCTCAACCTTGTAATAAATATTGAAATCTGCTTTACTCTTTGTAAATCCCAAACTCGATAGAAAGATGTCAATTCTATCGTACCAGGTCCTGGGTTCCTGTTTCAAACTATACAGGGCTTTCTTCAATCTGCACACATGAGACTTCCTGTCATGTGTCTCAAAACTCAGTGGTTGTTCTACATACACTTCCTCTTCTACTACACCATTCAAGAAAGAAGTCTTGACATCCATCTGGTGTATCTTCCATTTCATCACTACAGCCAGGGAAAGTAATGATCTGATGGAAGTGTATCTATCTACAGGTGCAAAGGTTTCTTCATAGTCTATTCATTCTTTCTGAGAGAAACCTTGAGCCACAAATCTTTCTTGGTATTTTTCAAGGCTACCATCTGCAGCATGCTTGATCTTGTAGATCCATTTGGAAGTTACAATTGACTTCCCTTCTGGTCTTGGGACAACATCCCAAACATCATTCTTCATGATTGATTGGTATTCTTCGATCATAGAATCCTTCCATTCTTTCCATTCTGCCACTTCTTCGTAACTGGAAGGTTCTTTATCAATGAAATCACATAGTGAAGCTACATACCCGGAGCAGGATCTGGTCCTCTTTCTTTCTCTGTGATTCTCTTCTGGAGCCCCATATCTTTCTGCACCTTGAATAAGTTCTTGTACCCAAGCAGGTTTCCTCTTATGAGGATTCTTCTCCAAAGGTGGATCTGCAGGTCTTTGTGGTTCTTCAAAATCTCGATCTTCTTCTTAAGTTTCTTCATTCATGGTTGTATCATGAATTATGGGTGCATCTTCTTATTCAGGTTCTTCAGCAGGTCTCTTTTTGGATTTGTTGTAAGCTGTGTCTTCATCAAATGTCACATCCCTGCTGATGTCAATATTCTTGTATCCTAGGAAATATATTTTGTAAGCCTTCGAGCTTTCAGAGTATCCCACAAATATACCCTTCTTTCCTGAAGGATCTAATTTAGTCCTCTTCTCTTTTGGAATGTGTATGTATACAGGGAAGCCGAATATTCTGAGATGGCTGACTTCTAGTTTCTTTCCAGAGAATACTTCTTTAGGAGTCTTGTTCTCGAGTACTCTATGTGGAGTATGGTTCTGTACATACACTGTTGTTTTGGCAGCTTTCGGCCAAAGATGCATAGGAATATCTTGATCATGAAGCATGTCTCTTGTAGCTTCCATGATAGTTATGTTCTTTTGTTCCGCAATCTCATTTTGTTGTGGATTATAAGGAGTGGACAACTCCCTCTTAATCCCTGATTCTTTGCATAGCTCTTTGAATTCATTTGAAGTGAATTATCTGCCATTATCTGATCGAAAGTTCTTGATCTTATTTTCAATATGGTTCTCAATCAAGGTTTTGAATTCCTTGAACTTACTGAATACTTCATCTTTCTTCTTCATGAATTAAGCCCATGTCTTCCTAGAAAAATCATCAATAAAAGAAACCTAGTATGCATACCCACTTAGTGAGTTTGATGACATAGGACCGCATTGTCATGTCCCCGGTTTCGACCCCGTTAGCATGATGCATATATTGTAATTAATAGGGGTGAGGAGCTCAAGGCAAAAGCCCCACCATCGATTTGGCTGTGTATGTTTCGGCAATGGGGATAATTGCCGATGGTATGTTGTGCTATCCGGAACATTTGAATTTGGCATCATGTAAACTCGCACATCAATTAAAATAAACCACAACCAGCTACGGCAGTGCAACGTTGAATGAAAAGGGCATGGTTCCGAAGGATAAGGGGTGGGGGATGTCAAACCTTGGTTATGGGAGAAAAACCCATGTTTTATTGCCTTGTTGTTTTTCCACCTTTGTTATTTGTCACCCTTTTTGTCTCATCCAACCTTGTCAACCTCTTTAATGCTCAGCTGGTGGTTGAGGAGTTATGGCTGAGGGCATTTATTGCTGAAGTGGTGGTGGTTGTGGAAGGTTGTCAGCCTTACCCAATTTCCCACTCCACCCACGTTGCCCATTCTTCACCCTCACACACTCCTCCCTGGTCTGTTCACTCACTCACCACGATTTTGGGTCTATTGGTTCCTCACACACAGGTTTTGGACGAATTTGGTCTCACGTGGGCATTTTGTTCCTCTCCACGAGTGGCTGAGCACCCGCTGACTGCAAATTCGCGTCCTCTCCATTGCTGTGCATTCTCCCGAAGAGGGATTGCTTCCCGTTTTTGTCTTCTCCATGTTTTTGGTTGGCCGTAGTGCCTAATTCGTAGTGAGCCATTTTCCTACTGTGGTATGTTCATCCTCACGCAGAGGTCTGTTCATCCTCACGCAGAGAAATCAGGTATGTATTTTCCCGTGCATTTTGCTGTTGGGCGTAAGTTCTTCCTCATGCATAGGGTGTTTGGGTCGTTTTCCCATGTTGTGAGAGCCGTTCTCACTGTCATGTTTTGGGGCTGCTATTTTCCCTGTGTTTTGTTGGCTGTGGTGTTCAATTTCGTTTTGAGCCACTCTGGGTTTCCAATTCATGGGCTGAGTTTCTGTGTTTTGGGATTGTGCATAGTTGCCATTGTTTTACTTTGAAATTGGGCTATTGTTGTTGTTTCCCTAGTCTGGGATGTTGTGGTTGAGTTGTTTTGGCCACATTAGGGCCAAAACCTACTCTGAGTTTCCTTATAGGCTGGAGCTGTGTCTCACCTTTCGTTTGGGACTGTCACCGGTCATTTTGCTTCTTCACAGGGTTGTGAAGGGAATTGTTTTGCTGCTGGTATGCAGTGGTTAGTCCCTTGGACTATGCTGGCTTGGCCTGTTTGTTGACAGCCTGTGAAACCCAGCTGTGATTGGTTTGTTGTTTATGTCCCCTTGGCTACGTATAAGCCTACAATTGACCCTTATTCCGGAGGAATCATGCCCAGCTCGGGGGTGGCAGCGTTGCTGAGAGATTGATGAGCAAGCTAGCCTATGGTTGGGTGGAATGTTGCAGTGACGTAGCTGGTTGCGGGTGGGTTCTTCATTGACAGATGAGTGCTGCTAGTCTATCTCTGCAATTATATCAATTGTATATGGAATTATGATGAATATGTAATTGCTGGAATGTGTGTTCGCTTCCGCTGTATGAATGAAGATAAATGCATCTGTGTATGCTTAATTCCAGTATTGATTTCATTTGATTTCTGTTTATGTTCATTGGGCATTTTTCCCGGTTGTGTTGGTCGTGTCCTCTTCACTGGTTGAGGGACGGGGACGTGACACGCATACATCAGAGTGAATGATTTCTAGGATTCCTTTGGCTTTGATTTTGCTGCTCGGAAATGTCTTGTTTGTATTATTTCCTTTCACACATCCTTTGCAGACACAGTCATGTTTTTCTTGGAATTCTAGAAGACCTTCAACAACTTTGCTTGCAATGGGTAGTGCTCTGTAATGCACATGTGCAAGCCTTATATGCCAAAGTTCACTTGGCTCTACTGTGTCATAGACCAAGGCTTGTTCTAGATGGCCCTTCAGCTTGTACAAACCTCCTTCTTGTTCTCCAATCACCACTGCATCATCAATAGTCTTTCCTCTTGGCCTCATGATGACTTGACCATCTACGAATGCAACTCTCATTCCTTTCGCATCCAATGCTGATATGGAGAGAAGGTTCCTTTTGAGTCCTGGCACAAACAATACTTCTTTCATTGTTAGAGACTTACTAGAGTCTAATTTATATGAAGATTCCCCAATACCTTTTATTGGATATTGGTAGCCATATCCTAGTTTTACCTTGTGAGGTGATTCATGTTCTGACAGTCTCACAAAGGATTCCTTGAATCCATTCATATGTTTGGAAGCTCCACTATCTATAATCCAATCATCACTACCATGAGTAATGTTACCTGTGAGAAAGGAAATCAAAACATATTCATCCTCGCTTGAAGAATCTTCACTTTCATATCTGGATCTCTTCTTGGATGGTTCATCATCCTTTGCAGCATGAGCATGATGTCTTCTTTTGTTCCCCTTCTTCTTATGAGAGTGGTTCTTGTTCTTAGGATAGTATTTTGAAAAGTTCCCTACCTCATCACATGTATAACATCTTGATATAGATATGTTCTTTCTAATACTATCTCTATGATGAGGATTCTTACCTTTGGAGTGATGAGTACCTCTTCTGCCTTTCTTGAAGTGAACTGTGAGAGCTTGATCTTCACTTCCCATCTTCTCTTCTTGGGCTGCTATCCGTGCTTCTTCTTGAGAACATTCTTCCCATAGTCTACTGAATTTAACTAACTTCTTTCTAGCACAAATTCCTTGTATGAATGAATCCCATGACCTAGTAAGACCATTCAGAGTTGTCATCACAATCTCTGCATTCTCCACTTCTTCATATACAGCTTCTAATTGTTCCTTGATATGAGAAACCATTGTGAAGTAGGACTGGATAGTATCTACATTTTTAATATTCACATTCTTCAGTTGGTTCCTCAAAGTCATCTTCTAGTTTATGTTCTTCCCTTCAAACAATCTGGTTAGGGAATCAAACATAGCTTTAGGTGTCTTGAGAGAGGACACCTATGGGATAAGGTGATCCTTGATAGAATCAACAATGTTCCTCTTTTCCATAACCATCGTCTTCTTATTTAAGGCCTTTGCCTCATCTCCCTATGGAACTGAAACCTCCTCATGGATTTAGGAGTCTAACTCATTTTCTTCCATGACCAGGGAGATCCTATACTTCCAGGCTTAGAATTTATCAGCTCCCTCAAGCTTCTCATCAAGCTTGGTATGATGAGACCTCTTAACTGAGAACCTTAAATGCAAATACAAAATATTTTATATCTTACAAGGTCAAGATGTCAGATCTAAAAATTGAGCTGAAATCCTGCAGAGTTGGTTCAAGAGAAAATTAGGGTTTTGATTTTCTAGAGTTCTGTCCACCCAAATGCCTTGAACATTATCCCTAACTTCAATTTTGGGGAGGATATCAATCCAGGCCTGGGCTCACTGAAAAATTCCTCTTCTGTGAAAAACCCTAATTTTCGGTAGAAGTGTCGAGTCCAAAACTGGAAAACCTCAGAATTGGATTCTTCTTCGACAGAAATATGTTCCCTAAGGAGGAGAGTTACTCCACCTTACTTTTGCTGAAAATCTGTGGAGGAAGATCCACAAACTAGGAAGCCCTAGTTCCCAAAGCTGCATAGTGTCTTCTTCTCAGGTTAGCTCTGATACCATGTTAGTTTTTCAACATTAAGCTAGCATTATTAGGATCTTTGACTGAGAGAATAACAAGTACATCAATCAAACACAAGAGACAATGAACACAGTGTTTTTCCTCAGGGAAACCATAAAGGAGAAAACCCCGCAACTTCCTGAGAGATAGAATCAGCACCAAAACAGTAAAAGCCCCAAAATAGTAAGTGATATCTCGACAATAGTAATGTTCTTCTTGTCTAGCCCCAATGTCTTCTCCTTCCTCAACTATGTGCTACACTTGAGTGTGGATGAGTTGTGTGATAAATAGAGACTCCAGTTCTCTATTTATACTGATCCCGACATGACTAAAACCCTACCAGGGCTGACCTCTACTAGGAANTCCCGACATGACTAAAACCCTACCAGGGCTGACCTCTACTAGGAGAGTCTAATAACCCTAGTTCCCCGGAACTGCGGGGACTTTAACCCTTAGACAATCAAAGGGTTACTTGCTATGACTTGAAATGACTTGTTTACATTATTGATCCTCCTGATCAGAACATTGGGGCATGACAATATGACTCAATTACATTAAAGATACATCCCGGAATAAACATCAGGTTACAATACATAAGATACATAGATGAATACGTTCCGAAGTTACAAATACATCAACATATCCACCATGAAAAAAAAATAGTAGCTGCTCTATGCATGGATTTACCTCCACTAATCTCCGAAAGTGTGGTATATGGGTTACTAATAGAGGTCCTGGTCATTGCAGTCCCAGCGCCCATTGTTATCAGCCAAAATGGCACTTCTCCATCCGAGTGTTGAAATTCATCATGGCGATACACAAAAGTAAAATTAGGATTGAAGTAGTCAAAACATTATAGATGTGCATGAACTTTGATGCATTATATTCAGACCAACCTTAAATATTTTTATTATGATTTTTGGGTTGCATACACGACTATTTTCATTGCAACTTGCGTGTCATATGCGACTATGTGCATTGCAACCCGCGTATACCTTGCATACATGAGTTTGCTTTGAGAAACCCATGTGTCATACGTGCCTTTCCTATATCAATACTCGCATATAGCTTAATTCAACCTTAAAAAATATAAATAATGATTAGATGAGATTAGTTGGGCCCTAATCCATAACTATCCCAGCTGTCTCAACTATCCTAACCTTCGAAAGCTCTCTATTTCCCAAAGTATAAATAGAGGCCTTGGGATGGGGATAATGAATCAATTCTGGAAGAGAAATTTTATGCTGGTGGTATACCTTCAGAGTCTTGGAGTAGCAGATCTCAGAGTCCTTGGTTACAGAGGAGTCCTTCTGTCAGAAGCTGGGTTGTATTCTTACCTATTCACTATTTGTTAATAAAGAGAATTCTTCTTCCAATATTGTATTGTGCATGTCTCATGTATCTTGGTTTAATGAATATGTTCAATTATGCTATTAATATGCTTTTCATCTAACCTCTGATATATATATGTATGAGATATTGATTGAAGAGTTGGCTCCGTGCATGTGAAGAGAAGTATCCCTAGAAGCTTTGGAGAATATTGGAGCGAGAGAAGGCCAATCTTGGATCAACCGTCATAAACTGGGTAAGCCAAGATATATTCTTATTCTCATTCAATTTTCTATAAAATTTGATTATCTGCAAGTCTAATAGTAAGTTGGTAACCCCAGACCCTAGGTTACAAGGGTGTAATGCCTTATACAACAGAACTGGCAACTCTGCTTGGGAGTCCAGCCTACTGTGGGTTTATCCTGTAGGTTCTTTACTAGTCTTTGTTCTGTTTCTGATTTTGAGTGTGGTAATTTTTATCTTTCTTTTGACTTACTATGTAGTGTTCCCATAATCCTTTACTATTCTTTTTTCCTTGAAAAAAAATTAGTTATATACGTGGGTTGCTGTTATACATAGTCACATATAAGACCTTGTATACGCTAGTTTCTCTATAAGACAATCATGTATCATACGTGGGTTTCCTGCATACACAGTCGTGTATATCCTATAGAAACAGAAATTTTGGGTAGGGTTTACTTTTCCTTGTCTTCTTTGGTTTTTTTCTTGATTGGAAGTTTTCTGTTATTGGCATGACTCTGT
>LPNX010019358.1:68074-93891 GCA_001517045.1 Pseudotsuga menziesii | reverse complement strand
GTAATTTTTTGGTTTTTCATTTTTTGAAAACTCAATCTTGTTGAAGTTCTAAATTCTAGATCCCTTGTATAATTCCAAATTTAATGAAATATGTGTTCTAAGTGAGGGACATTGCAGTATAAGGTCTTGTATTTTAATTTATATTGGTTTGTAAAAGAAAGGTAACTTGTTTAGCCAATATTGGCAGTTTTTATTATTATTATGGTTTGCAAAAGTTTCAAGAATACATATATTGTCAGCTATCATAATTATGTCGTTGTTTGCAACTAAGTAGAAATGCATCAATTTCTTGTATGTATTTATGTTGTGTATTTGGTCTGGAGTATTTTTATTGTCCTCTTTTTAGTATATCTGTTACTTTTATGAAAGCATTACTTTCGTAGCAACAAATTGACTTGTCCATTTTTTTTCATTGGATTGTCTACCATTGGTATCTGGCAATATTGCGTTCTAATTCATTTAGGTTCCATGGCTTGTATTCTTTAAAAATCCAATCAATAATAACAAGGATCACTAGGATTGTTGTAGGCATGATGTGTTTTCAAAAGCAAGAACTTCATACATGTATTGTTCTATCACATATGTTATTATAAAATAGAAATGATCATATGGTTGAGTTCTTCTCCTAGTTTATATTAAAATTTGAGTTATCTTAATCATGGGTAGGTTTAATTTATTAAATGTTTCTTGGATCATAGTTATAGATGGCAATTACCTTATCTTTGGCCTTTATAGTGTGGTATCAAGTGTTATGTTCAATATTATCAAATTTGAAGTCATTTATGCAGCTCATAAAATTATTCAATTTTTGATAAATCATTAAATCCATGTCAACCTCAGAGCAGGTCAAATGGCTGAATTAGATGTTAGAAGAGTTGAGGTATTGGGAAATTCGACAAAATTATTCAGTGCAAAGTTTGTTCATATATTTCTCAGAAAGAATTTCTTGCTTTGCACAATGCTACCATTGATCTTCAGGCCTTATGGAGAGGCATTTCATCTTAATGTATTTGTAGGTTTATTGGTTCTAAATGTTTATGTATTTTGAGTACACCTGTTGTTTGCTGGAATTGTTTATTTTTTCCATGTTAAATTTTGTGAAATTACTATGTACATTTTTTAGTTATTTTTTTTCTCTTTTTAGCGAGTAGCAAACTTTATTGCTTAGTATGTGTTGTTTGTAGGTAACCTTACTCGCAATCTTTATAACAACATGAGGAGGGAGGCTGTTGCAGTGCAGATATAGAAGCATGCGTGGAGATATAAAACTTAGAAAGCTCAGAAGCACGTGCAATGCGGATACAGAAGCACGTGCATAGATATAAAGCTCAGAAAGTGGGCTATTGAGTATGAAGAGCCTGTTGCTGAAGATTTTCAATTGAGTATGATGAGCATGTTGCTGAGGGTTTCAAGCTGCTATGTATGGCTTTGAATCTATCCAAGTACAAGTGGGATGGTTTAGCCATTGTAATATTTTGAAAAGTCATCGATGTACTAGATGATCTTCATGTAAAGTTATATGGAGATAGTTTTTGAGAAAACTAATATTTATTACAATACTTGACATTTCATATATTATAATTTGTGCAGTTTAAAACTTATATGGTTGTACTTTATATTATTTATAAGTATTGTAATTAACTAATTAATGTGACATTGCATAATTCACATGTGTATTAGATGATGATAAATAATGTATGATTTTTTTTAATTTAAACATAATATCATATTAAAAATTTATATTGATTAATAATGGATACCATTAAAAGTACTAAAATATAATAACAACACATAAAATGACTAAAAATGACTAAATTAGTGACCAATAAATGAGATTAATGACCAAAATTCACATATAAAATGACAAAAAATTGAGAGATACGTGACCAAACAATGAGATATAAATGACCAAACAAATGACCAAAATTCACATATCAATGACCAAAAATCAGTTTTGGTGGCTAATTTATGGTCTTTTATTACGCGACCAAATTTGGTCATATTCTAGTTTGTCATGTGGTCATTAATTTGGTCATAAATGTGGTCATATATTTGGTCATTGATTCAAATATATGGCCAAATTAATGACTAGATATATGACCAAATTAATGACCAACTAACAAGCTATAAATGACCAATTTTGGTCGCGTAATAAAAGACTGTAAATTAGCCACCAGCAATCGCCAAACCAAAAGTGGTCATTGATATGCGTATTTTGGTCATTTTTTTGGTCACTGGTCTCTCATTTTCCACTAGTGTTCTATGGAAAAATCAAAGTCTTGTTTTAGGGGTAATCATGGGATTTCTTCAGGAAATATGTCCTTAAAGTCCAAGAGAACTGGAAGGCCCTCGATGTGTTGTTCTCTTCCAGCTTCTATGTCCTGGATGTTTATTGCAAATAGTTTGCAGCCTTTCCTAATGCACTTATTTTCTTGTAAAGCGGATATCTGTCTTACGAAATCCTTCTTAGGTATGCCTTGAATCTTTACCGGATTACCTTGGCTATCTATACACAAGATTGACTTGTGTAAGCAATCAAGCATGACATGGCATTGTTCCAACCAGTCCATGCTGATAAGTATATCATACAATGCTAAGGGTAGGATTTTCAGGTTTATTCTAGTAGCAAAACCATTTAGGTTTACCTCACAGTCTTTAACTATTTCAGAAACCTTTCATTTCATACCAGTGGCTAATTGCATCAGCCAGGGTTTCTCATGTTTAACTTTGTCTAGTTTACATACATCAACAGTTTTAGGTGATACATAGCTTTGGAAAGCATCAGGCTCAATCAATATTGAAATAGAAGTGTTGGAAACCTCATCTTCTATCTCAACCATGCTATGTCCTCTACTGGTTGTTCTTATTGTAAGTTGTGCAAGAATCCATTGGTCTTGTTCTTAAATTTTCAGGCATAATGGGTCCCTTGGCATTTCTAGTATTTGATTTGCAGCGGGGAAACATTGGCTCCCCCATTTGCTGTTAATTTGTTAGCATTCGGAGCTAGTCCATATGGCTTTGTACCTATTTTGTTGAAGTTTTTATTGGCTAGAAAACTATTGTTCTGTTTTCTATAAGGTGGTGGGTTGAAACCCGGTTTGTGGTTGTTCGAGAAGTTCCTAGATTTGTCTCTACTTCTATTGATGGTATCTTTCCTTAGTTGTCCATGTTCATAGCAAATCCTATCTTTGTGTAGGGTGGTGTCCAATGTTTTAGGCATGTCAAATTCAATCCTCTCCCAAAAGTTGGGAGGAAGACATCCTAAAAATTGTTGTATTTTCACTTTCTCATCCTTTATGTGAGGAACATAATGTAAAAGATCCAAAAATATGTTAATGAAAGAATACATATTCATGGAACCCATCCTTAATTTGTGAAATTATTTCACCTTTCTGTCGAAGAATATTTTCGATATGTATTTCCCCTAAAAAATCTTGCGAAAATTACTCCATCGGATTTCTATTACTTCATATTTCTTGGTATGCTTTAGGTCTCTCCACCATCTAGTTTTTTTCCATTTAAATTATAGATGGCTAGACAGGCCTTCATCTCACTAGAGTAGCTATTTAATCGGAAATATTTTATCATACCTATAAGCCATTCTTCATCTTTCTCCCCAATGTTGATTTCTCCTTCATAGGTTGGGGCTTTTATCTTCCTGAACTCTCCCTAGAGATTGTCATCATTTCTTTGTTTCTTTCTGCAAGGAGAAAGAGAATCATTAGTAGAGGGACTATGACAATCTCTTTCTGGAGGTTCAGGGGTATATTCTTGTTTTCCTTCTTCTCTTGGGCTGCTGGCCTGCTTATGATAGAATTATTTGTTGAACCTGTTGGTTGAATGAGTGGATTTTCCTTGTGGGCTTCCTCCTGTCATGTTCTACAACAAGGCCAAATCTATCATATAAAATGCATGGTTCATTGCATGCTTCGAGGAAATCTCTTTCTTTGAACTTCCTATAATCAAAGGGTCATCCACATACAAGACAATAATCATCAAAAAACCATGAATCAGCTTCAAATAGACATTAGGATTAGACTTGCATCGAACAAAATATAGTGATAGCAAAAAGCCATCAATCTTGGCATACCAAGCCCTAGGGGCTTGCTTGAGCCCATACAATGATTTATTTAACCTGTACACTAAAGATGGATTAGAAAAAAACCCTTCAGGTTGCTGCATGTAAATATCTTCAGTGAGATCTCCATTTAGGAAAGCACACTTCACATCCATGTGATGTACCTCCCATTGCTTCGAAGATGCAATGGCCAGAGCTAGCCTTATGGAGTCCATATTTTGCACTGGTGCAAAGGTTTCATTGTAGTAAATACCATGTAGTTGTGAGTAGCCCTTGGCTACCAATATTCCCTTATATTTCAAAGTTGAACCATCAGTAGCAAACTTAGTCTTGAAAACCCACTTACATTGAACTAGCTTCCTCCTTGGGGGAAGATCAACCAGTTCCCAAGTGTTGTTCTTCTGGAGCAATATGAATTCTTAATTCATGGCTGTTTTCCATATTGGATAATGTGCTGCATATTCATATGTCTATGGATCTAATTCAACTATTAGATGTCACTTCTCAACAAACAGAGGATCTTTCACACAAAGGGCACTCTCAAAATGAGATCTAGTTCTCCTAGTGTCACTAGGATTTCCAGCTAGTTCCCCATCTGCATGAATGGTATTTGATTCCCATTTTTCTCTTATAGTAATGTTAGGATATAAAATCAAATCATCATTATTAGACATATCAGAATCATCAAACTCATTAGTCTCTTCACTTATAATCAATGGATCTCGTGGTGAAGACTCTCCAACTTCAACTGCTACTAAAGGCTCTTCTTGGAACTGAACACTTCTTTCAATGAAAGATTTGTTAGTGCTCAATTTGATCAGCTTGGACCCTTTTGAATCTTTAGAATACCCAATAAATAGGAAATCCTAGCTTTGGGGTTGCAAAGACTTCCTCTTTTCAGTTGGGATTCTAGCCCAAGCCTTTGAGCCAAAAATCCTGAAATGGGTCACATATGGCTTGTGCCCACTCCAAGATTCGAAAGGAGTCATATAATCAAGCTGCTTGTGAGGCACCCTATTCTAGATGTAGGATGCACATTTTACAGCCTCGTCCCAAAACTTTGGTGGAAAAGTATTAACCTTCATCATGCAGGTTGCCATCTCCTTTAGTGATTTGTTCTTTCTCTCAGCAACACCATTTTGCTATGGTGTGTAAGGGATTGAATGCTGCATCTAAATACCTGCATATTTACAATACTAAATAAACTCATACTTGACATACTCACCACCATTGTCAGATCTTAGGATCTTGAGTTTCCTCCCAGACTGGTTTTCAATCAAGGCTCTAAAGACTTTGAAGAGGTCAAAAACTTCAGACTTATGCTTTATGAAGTGAACCCAACAATACCTGGAAAATTCATCTATGAAGTTCAATGCATATTTAACTTGAATAATGGAAATATGAGGAAATGGACCGGCAATGTCACTGTGGATCAGCGCAAGAGGTGTAGAGGTTCTCTCATGACTAGCTTTCTCATACTTGTGCTCTGGGTGTTTTCCTAGGATACAACCTTGACAGAATCCCTTAGAAAAATTGATCTTTGGTAACCCTATGACCATTGTTATAATAATCAACCCATAGTTAGCTACCTTAGACATTAATTAATCCATTTTTGTCTTATTTGCCTAGTTTCCATATTCCACCTTATGCAAGTTGTCCTCCACATGTCCAAAGTGGTCAAACTTGCTAAAACTGAGTCATGGAGCACTTGGGAAACCTCTTGGAATCAATTCTACTTTATTCCTGGCCTTCCTAGAGCATGTCTACTTTTTCTGCTTTATTTCCTGCTTTTGCTGAGTTTTAAGGAAATTGGGAAAGTTTGACTAGGTGAAGTTAACTTGGTTTTTGTCCTCATCATCCTCCACTCTTTTCTCCTAATAAAAGCATGTATGAGTTATCCTTCCATCACCTATTAGATTTCCTAATTTATTTTTCCAATTCGTGAGCTCCTAGATAGATTTGGAATCTGCTTTATGCACCTGTGGGGGATTTGCTTAGATTTAGTAAGCCTACTTTTGACCAAATTCGAATGGAATCCCAATGCATTCAAATCTCTCATGTAACTATTTATTGTGGAAGCCTATGACTTCACAGGGTTGGCTATTGTACACTTATTCAATACAGATTAGTGTTATGATCCATATTAAGTCTCCTTTGTGTGTAATTTGCATTTTTGTGAGTGTAATTGTTCTAACACCTGGGTTCAATTTCCACATGGTATCAGAGCCTTTGTAGATCAATTTCTCTCCTTCAAATTTGTTATTACAGGTTTGACATCATTGACTGGGAACATTCTGCTGACTAAAGGGACAATTTCTGAGCTATGGATCAATCTCAGAAGATCATCTTGACTCCATTTAACTTCTTTGAATGGAAAGCAGAGATGGAGATACTATTGAGAGAAAAAGGCCTCTACATAGTGACTATGGCAATAGAAGCAGATCCCAATGTAGCTACAGAGAAAATTAAATGGCACAATAGGAGGGATGAGGCCTATGGTCTTTTTTGTTTGAGCATATCCATATACCTCCTTTTCCATCTTGATGGATTAACATCACCAAATGAAGTACGGGAGAAGCTTGTTGAGATTTTTGGTAAGACAGATGAGATGAGGGGACATCAAATTGAAAATGAATTGATCTCCCTAAGTCCGAACAGCTTCGAATCCCTGCAACTCTACTTTTCCAAGTTCAAAGCCCTTGTTTTGCAGCTAAAACAATGTGGAATCGAAAAGAAGGAGGAGCAACTGGTTTTGGCCATACTCTCGAATCTTGACCCTGACTATTTAGTGTTTGTCTCAACCTTCCATGACACAAAGTTGACAGCTCGAGTCTGGAAAATGCCTAGCCTTGCAGATTTCATGGAATCTCTCACACAAGAACAAGATAAATTGGTGATGATGGGCACCATCAAACCTTCCAAAGACCAAGCTCTGGTTGCTGGAGATTCGAGGGTGGATTCAAAAGGCAAGAAGAAAGCTAAGAAGCCACCTGTGCAAAAGAGAGAGAATAACAAGTCTCCAGAGGAGCCCCAAGGTTCCAAGAAGAACTTCTAGAAGAAGAAGAAGAAAGGAGAAATGAGCAAGTGCGCATACTGCAGTAAGGGAAATCATCCTGAAAGCTCCTGCATGAAGAAGCAAATTGACATGTTGACCCAACTCCTGGAGAAGAATGGCATCTCCCTTCCTAATAGCTCAAAGAAGAGGGGAGGAGGATCAAATTCATAAGACAGATAGAGAGTTCATGCATTGCTTGCTGGCACATCAAGCTCACCTAGTTTCATCATTGATTTTGGAGCTTCAGGACATATGGTTTCGACCAAGGAGGCATTCATCTCACTTGACATGTCGAAAGGTCCACCAATAGTACTAGGAGATGACTCTCGCACTGAAAGTTTGGGCAAAGGGAGGATTGATCTTGACCATGGTAAGTTTAGCAATGTATTGTATGTTCCAGGTCTTTCCTCTAACCTCTTATCAGTGTGTCAGATGACCCACACAGGGTCTCCAAATAAGGTCATATTCTTCCATGATGAAGTTGATATCACAGAGATCTCAAGTGGTAAAATCATTGCAAAAGGAGTTGTAAATCACACTTCGAAGGTATACATGTTCTCACACTTCCTACCCTACTCAAACCCCTCTGCTCTTCTGATTCATGCTAATGAGGTAAGCAAGCTTTGGCATGAAATATTTGGCCACCTTAACTATAAGTTTCTTTTTGATCTTAGTGAAAAAGAAATGGTCATAGGGTTACCAAAGATTAAGTTTTCCAAAGGAGTCTGTCAAGGTTGCATCTTAGGAAAACACCCAGAGCATAAATTTGAGAAAGCTAGTCATGAGAGAACCTCTGCACCTCTTGAGTTGATCCATAGTGATGTCACTGGCCCAGTTCCTCATATGTCAATGAGTCAGGCCAAATATGCATTGACATTCATAGATGACTTTTCCAGGTACTATTGGGTTTACTTCCTGAAACACAAGTCTGAATTTTTTGGCCTCTTCAAGAGTCTTTAAGGCTTTGGTTGAAAACCAGTCTGGGAGGAAACTCAAGGTCCTTAGATATGACAATGGTGGTGAGTATGTCAAGTCTGATTTCATTCAATATTGTGCAGATGCAGGTATTCATATGTGGCATTCTATCCCTTACACACCACAGTAAAATGGTGTTGCTGAGAGGAAGAACAGATCACTGAAAGAGATGGCAACCATGATGGAGGCTAAGACTTTGCCACCAAAGTTTTGGTCCGAAGCTATAAACTATGCAGCCTCTATCTAGAATAGGGTGCCTCATAAATATCTTTATGTTATGACTCCTTTCAAAGCATGGAGTGGGCACAAGCCAGATGTGACCCATTTCAAGATTTTTGGCTCAAGGGCTTGGGCTAGAATTCCAACAGAAAAGAGGAAGGCTTTGTAGCCCCAAAGCTAAGAGTGTCTATTTGTTGGGTACTCTGAAGATTCAAAAGGGTACAAGCTGATCAATTTGAGCAAAAACAAATCCTTCATTGAAAGGAGTGTTCAGTTCCAAGAAGAGCCTTTAGTAGCAGTGGAAGTTCGAGAATCCTCTTCACCACCAGAACCATTGAATGTAAGTGAAGAGATAGTTGATTTTTCTGATTCTGATATGTCTGATAATGATGATTTAATTTCAGATCCTAATATTCCTACAAGACCAAAATGGGCAGCAAAGACCATTCATGCAGCTGGAGAACTAGCTGGAAATCCTAATGATCCTAGGAGGACTAGATCTCAGTTTGAGAGTGCTCTGTGTATGAAAGACCCTTTGTTTGTATGGAAATGCTATATGATGATTGAATCAAACCCACAGACATATGAATATGTAGCACATGATCCAAGATGGAAAACAGCCATGAAAGAAGAGTTCATCTCACTCCAGAAAAACAACACTTGGGAGCTGGTTGATCTTCCCCTAGGGAGGAAGCTAGTTCAATGTAAGTGGGTTTACAAAACCAAGTTTTCTGCTGATGGTTCACCTTTGAAATATAAGGAAATATTGGTAGCCAAGGGCTACTCACAAGTACATGGCATAGACTACAATGAGACCTTTGCACCAGTAGCAAAGATGGACTCCATCAGGCTAGCCTTAGCCATTGCAGCTTCGAAGAAGTGGGAGGTACATCACATGGATGTAAAGTGTGCTTTCCTGAATGGAGATATTATAGAATATATTTACATGCATCAGCCTGAATGATTTGATACTAATCCATCTCTTGTGTTTAGGCTAAAGAAATCATTGTATGGGCTTAAGCAAGCCCCCACGGCTTGGTATGCCAAGATTGATAGCTTTCTGCTATCATTGAATTTTGTTCAATGCAAGTCAGATCCTAATGTTTATTTGAAGCTGATTCATGGTTGTTTGATGATTATTGTCTTGTATGTTGATGACCTCTCAATATAGGAAGCTCAAAGGATGAAATTTCCTCCTTGAAGGATGCAATGAACCATGCATTCTCTATGACTGATTTGGGGTTATTGAGCCAATTCTTGGGTCTCGAGATTGCTCAAACCAAACATGGAATAAAAGTACATCAGTCCAAGTATGCTATGGATTTGTTGAACAAGTTCAACATGAAGTATTTCAAGCCAAGCAAGCCTCCCTTCCTTTTAGGAGTTAAGCTTGAAGAAGCAGATTCTTCACCTATGTAAATAATACATTGTATAAGCAACTGATTGGGTGTTTGTTGTACCTTACACATAATCGACCTGATATTTCTTATGCAGTAAGTGTGGCTTCAATATACATGGATCAGCCTCATGAAATCCATTGGAGAGCATACAAAAGGATCCTTAACTTTGTTCAGGGAACAAGGACTCATGGGATCTTCTACAAAGCTAACTCTGATCTTAATTTGATTGGGTTTACTGACAGCGATTGGGCAGGTGACAACACAGATCGAAAGTCAACATTAGGATATGTGTTCATGCATGCTGAAGGACCACTCAGCTGGTCAAGAAAGAAACAGAGTGCCATTGCACTCTCATCTACAGAAGTAGAGTACATAGGAGTTGTAAATGCAGCAACTCAATGTTTATGGTTGCAGGGGTTACTTAGTGAGTGTGGCTTCGAATCAGAATACTCAACTACTATCTATTGTGATAATCAAAGTACCATTCGAATATACAATGATTTAGTTCAGAGACAGAGAACCAAACACAATGAGATCCATATGCACTACATCAGACAGCTTGTGCATGATGGCACCATTCACCTACTCTTCTGTTCATCTTCAGAACAAGTAGCAGATATCTCCACCAAAGTTTTTTGTGAGAAGACATTCAAAAATCTCAAATCACTACTGGGGATTACTAATCATGCTGTG
The DNA here is from genome assembly GCA_001517045.1 of Pseudotsuga menziesii. Lineage (NCBI taxonomy): Eukaryota > Viridiplantae > Streptophyta > Pinopsida > Pinales > Pinaceae > Pseudotsuga > Pseudotsuga menziesii. Next base: position 83,471 of record LPNX010019358.1, on the reverse strand, counting down.
AAGCATGATTGATGACAATATTTTCAAATTTTGTTTTATTGTCCATGTTTAAGGGAGGATTTTTCCCACTAGGTTTTTGCCTCTTTCCTTGGTTAAATGGACATGCAGTATGTAAAGAGTGACTAAGCCTTATTGCTAGGCGCTATAATTTTATTATATTTTACTCATAAGTTAGGCTTAATGGGGGGTGTTAGAATAATCAACCCATAGTTAGCTACCTTAGACATTAATTAATCCATTTTTGTCTTATTTGCCTAGTTTCCATATTCCACCTTATGCAAGTTGTCCTCCACATGTCCAAAGTGGTCAAACTTGATAAAAATAAGTCATGGAACACTTGGGAAACCTCTTGGAATCAATTATGATTTATTCCTGGCCTTCCTAATGCATGTCTTCTTTTTTTGCTTTATTGCCTGCTTTTGCTGAGTTTTAACGCAATTGGGAAAGTTTGACTAGGTGAAGTTAACTTGTTTTTTGTCCTCATCATCCTCCACTCTTTTCTCCTAATAAAAGCATGTATGATTTTTCCTTCCATCACCTATTAGCTTGCCTAATTTATTTTTCCAAATCGTGAGCTCCTAGACAGATTTGGAAACTGCTTTATGCACCTATGGGGGATTTGCTTAGATTTAGTAAGCCTGTTTTTGACCAAATTCGAATGGAATCCCAATGCATTTGAATCTCTCATGTAATTATTTATTGTGGCAGCATATGAATTCACAGGGTTGGATATTGTACACTTATAAAATATAGATTAGTGTTCTACTCCATATTAAGTCTCCTTTGTGTGTAATTTGCATGTGTAATTGGCAATTTTTGTGAGTGTAATTGTTCTAACACCTGGGTTCAATTTCCACAATCATATATTTTTCACTCAAATCAGAAAGATACTTGTAGTTAATATGGCCAAATATTTCATGCCAAATCTTGCTTGCTTCATTAGCATGAATGAGAAGAGAAGAGGGGTTTAAGTAGGGTAGAAAATGGGAAAACTTGTATACCTTCGAAGTCTAATCTACAACACCTTTTGCTATGAATTTACCATTCAAAATCTCAGTGATTTCAACATCATCAGGGGAGAAGATGAACTTCTTTGGAGACCCGGTATGAGTCATTTGATACACTGAAACGAGATTAGAGGCATGACTTGGAACATACAACACATTATTGAACTTACCATGGTCAAGATCAATCCTTCCCTTCCCCAAGCTGTTAGCAAGAGAGTCATCTCCCAAAAATATTGGTGGACCTTTCAACATGTCAAGAGAGGAGAATGTATCTTTTGTCAAAACCATATGTCTAGAAGCTCCAAAGTCTATGATGAAGCTAGGTGAGCTTGATGTGCCAGCAACCAAGGCATGTACTCTCTCTCTGTCCTCTGAATTTGATCCTCCTTCCCTCTTATTTGAGAAATCAGGAAGTGAGATGTTATTCTTATCCATGATTTGGGTCAACATGTCAATTTGATTCTTCATACAAGATCTCTCAGGATGATAGCCCTTACTGCAGTATGCACACTTGCTCATTTCTCCTTTGTTCTTCTTCTTCTGAGAGTTCTTCTTGGAACATTGGGGCTCCTCTTGAGACTTGTTCTTGTTTCTCTTTTTCTCAGGTGGATTTTTAGCTTTTTTCTTTCTTTTTGAATCTCCAGAAACCAAATCTTGGTCTTTGGAAGGTTTGATGGTGCCCATCATCACCAACTTATCTTGCTCCTATGTGAGGGATTCCATGAACTCTGCAAGCTTAGGCATATTCCAGGCTCGAGCTGTCAACTTAGTGGCATGGAAGGTCGAAAAAAACACTGAATAGTCAGGACCAAGCTTAGAGAGTATGGACAAAACTAGTTGCTCTTCCTTCTTTTCGATCCCACACTGTTTCAACTGCAAAACAAGGGCCTTAAACTTGAAAAAGTAGAGTTGCAATGATTCGAAGCTACTGGGGCTCAAGGAGATCAGCTCATTCTTGATTTGATGTCCTCTCATCTCATATGTATTTCCAAAAATCTCTTCTAGATTCTCCCACACTTCATTAGGTGATTTCAATCCATCAATATGGAAGAGGAGGTCTCTTGAAATGCTCAGACACAAAAGACCATAGGTCTCATCCCTCCTATTGTGCCATTTAATTTTCTTTGCAGCTGCATTGGGCTCTGCTTTAGTTTCCATAGTCACCCTGTAGAGATATTTCTATCTCAACAATATCTCCATCTCAACTTTCCACTCAAATAAATTGAATGGAGTCAAGATGATCTTCTGAGATTGGTCCATAGCTCAGAAGCTGTGCCCTCCAGTCAGTAGAATGCACTCCCAGTCAAGATGTCGAACCTGCAATAGAAATAAGGAAGGAGAATATAAATCAATCTACAAAGGCTCTGATACCATGTGGAAATTGAACCAAAGATATAGAACAATTACACTCACAAAATTGCTAATCAAACATGCAAAATTCACACCAAATGAGACTGAAATTGGAGCATAACACTAATCTGTATTGAATAAATGTACAATAGAAAACCTTGTGAATTAATAGGTTGCTTCAATATATCATTACATGAGAGAATAAAATGCATAAATATGCCATTCGAAATAGTCAAAAAGTAGGCTTACTAAATCTAGTCAAATCCCCCATAGGTACATAAAGCAGTTTCCAAATCTATGAAGATGCTCACAAATTTGCTAAGTCAAGTTGGAAAGATAAAGAGGGATGGAAAGACAACTCATACATGCTTTTATTTGGAGAAAATAAGGGAGGATGATGTGGAAAAAAAACAAGTCAACTACACCTAGTATAGCTTTTCCTTTTTGCCTTAAATCGTAATAAAGCAAGGAAGCTTTTCAGAAAAAGTAGATATGGGATCTGGAGGATCTTGAATAAAGAAGACATACTAAATTGGATTTCCAGGATGTTTCCCAAGTGATCCATGACTCATTTTTAGCATGTGTTTACTTCTAGGACTTGTAGAAGGCAACTAGCATAGAATGGAATCTAGGAAACTAGGTAATAAGACAAAAATAATTAAATTAATGTCTAAGGTAGGTAACTATGGGTTGATTATTATAACACTAGGACTGGTTGCACAACCCTCCTACGTGTAATCTCTGCGAAAACATAGGTCCTTTTACCTCTGTGTGCAAAGAGTGACAGAGTGTGAGTTTTGTGTGGGAAAGGGTTTTATCGTTTGTGAAATTTTGAGATTCTAGGGATTCAATAGATGTGTTTGTAAAGGATTCGGGTGTTTATCTATATATATATATATATATATATATATATATATATATATAATGGAAACTATGTGTTTCAACTTGTAGATAATTTGTTATTATACTACGTGACTGTGCTATTGCTTGCAATAGCACTTATGTCGAACGCGACTGTCTATATTTTTAATTGTGAAATATAGAAGGTGTAACTATATGCATTCATTGCTGGGGTTTATTCATTGATACTTCCACTATCTTGGAAAGGATGTGACCATATGTGTTTTGATGCCTATAGATTAAATCTTGTTTTGGTATGTTTTTTTATTTTTACGGAAACGGTTATGGGACTATTGTATTACTCCATCTGGCGAACCAGAATCCAAGGTTACATAAATATGGAAGACTGATGACCTCTAACAGTTCTGTCAGCCTTCTTAAGAATTTATTGGGATAAAGATCCCCTTTACTTCGACAACTATTCTTCGAGGAATTCAAACAATGCTTGACAAGATAGACTCTCACAAATTGTGAGCATAGAAATATGCAGAAAAACATCAGCGAAGAAGGAACGAATCCATCTGTTTCTAGGAACCCCCGGCAATGTTGGAGGCTACTTCGAGATCCCTACGTTATTTGTTGGATCTTTGCCCTCTGGTACGAGGAGGAGAGGGGGTAGTTCGCACTGACCCGGAGTCACTAGAAGACCGTGAAGAGGAGCAAGATCTCCTCACTGTGGAAGACTCAGAGGGAGAGGATGCCACTTTGAAAATTCCATCGGTTGCCCTATTTGGAGGAGGGCCTCTCATATGTTCAGCTGCCTCAGGCATTGAGGCTTCCGCGGGACCAGGGGGGGCGCACGCCTCTGGAACCTCTTCTACTGCTAGTGCTTCAGGGTCCCAGCCTGGACCGGGCTCTAGCGTCTCTTCAACAGCTGCTGGTACTTCTGGATCCTGCTTATCGAGTTCTTGTAGGGATTCAAATATGTTTTTATTAGCTGGGGGAGCTTCTTCTACAGTGGGCACCTCTGATTTGGAGTCCTTTCTCCGGGGGGGCCTTCGCTGATTTGAAACTGGCTGGAAGTTTGCCCCATTGGCCGGGGGAGGAGCCACCGTCTCTGGGCCTTTGGGACAGCTTTTCATGAAATGACCATAAACATGGCAGCGGAGGCATTTGAAGGGAATATGCTCATAGTCCAACTCTTGGATGTGACACCAATCGCCCAAGGTGAGCTGAAGGGATTCCAGGAGCCCTTTCTCAAGATTGACCTCTACATAGATGCGTGCACAGGTATACTATTCCCCTTTAGGCTCCGCGCTATCCAGGAAACGGCCGAGCTTTTTTCCTATATCAGCAAGGGAGCTTTTCCCCCAGAGATGTAGGGGAAGATGGAGGAGCCGGACCCAAACCGGGGCAGCAGTAATCTCTGCTTCAGGGTTGAAGCCTAGAGACCAAGGAGCTAAGAACAGCCCCCTCGACCCCATAAAGTATGGTCCAGATCTAAAGATTAGATCCTGCTCTTCTTTATTCTCAAAGATAAACACAAAATACCCTCTACCTGCAACACATAAAGAGATATGGGAGGGCGCCAGGGAGCTCCAATGTTCTGCTATCCAAAGTTCCACTGCTTTGGGACTGGGCCACAGACCAGTGAACTTGCCAATTAGGGCTTTTTCTGAGAGCATAAGGTCCATGCGGCATGGATCATAAGGGGAGAGCTCCAGAGAAGGGATCTCTTCCATCTTTTTAACAAACTTGGCAGGAGGGGCGACCTTTGCCCTTGGGCCTGCAACTCTAACTAGAACTATGAAAGCCTCCAATGGATCCATGACCTTTGGTCGTCCACCGGAGGGGGAGGTATTCATGGCCGCGGCGGAGGATACAGTCGCAGCTTCACATGCTGCTCTAATACGCAAATCCAGGGTGAACAGAGGAGGTGAATCCAGGGCGGGCAGCTTCAGCGCGAGACCTGCAAACAGCAACATAGGGCAGCTAGGGTTTTGGCCCTAGCCGCAGGAGAGCCCGTCTCGTCTCATCGGAGCGATCAAATCTTGTTTTGGTATGTTAATGAAGGTTCTGCATATTGGTTTTAAATGATTCAGGTTAGCTTTCATCTTTTATTTATAAACTTTTTATTATGGAAATATATGGTTTAGTTTACGTGCCCGTGTTTTATCATTGTGAAGGCCGTAACTTAGCTTACTTTTGTATATTCGTTGATTTGAAGTCGCGGTTGTAACAACGTTGACAGTAGGTTAAGTAGATTTCCTTCTCTATATATTAAATAGCTTGGATTCTTTTTTTTAATGTTTATAAGGGTGGGCTTTCACCTCTCAGCCATGAGCCATGATGAGAAAACGCAGCAAGTGTATTTTATTTTTTTAATTCAAAGTGGTTCTGTGACAGAAATATTGACTGAGATTAAGGTTTTAAACTAGGTTTAATGTACAAGCTTGACAGCTATGATTTCGACCCTTGTGTGTATACGTGACCTGTGTAAAGGCTTAATGTATATACCTTGTGCATTCTAGCTCTGTTAGCATATTTGTTTTAAATAGTTTTAAGTGTTGGATTTTTTACAAATCGTATCCTACAGGATTCGATCCCCGACATAATATGATATAACATTGTTTTTTTATTTAAACACGATCCCACAGGATTCAATCCTGGGTCGTCGAAATGCATGAATTGGGTTTTTAATATAGTGTGTGTGTGGTTTATTTTGGGAAGAAGTGTCGACATGATTTGATCTTGAATCCTTTAATTGGTTAAGTTGTTTAATACCAAGTTTGAATTAAGTTAAGGTTTCTCTTTATATTGATAGTAGATAGTATTATTATTTTTTATAATAATCCTTAAGAGGTCTCGATGGCTATCATACGATATGGTGAATTTATAAAGTGGAAATTATTAGTTTGAAGTTTTTTTATGATATTTGGTAGGTTGTAAAATAGATTAACTCTGTTTATCTTATGTTTTTATATAATATATAAAGTTTCAGCGACGATGTTTAAGTTATATTTTTATGCATAGAATTTATGCTAATAGTTTTGAAGATTATAATTTATATAAGCCTACTGGAAATATGAAATCTGCGAGCAGATAAAAAAAAAAAAAAAAAAAAAAAAAAAATTGGAAATAGTTCTTTGATTGATAAGGTTCAACAGTTAGGGTTAATAATATTTAGGTACAAAATCTATGATATTATTTTCATGTTTTGAACTTGAAATAATAAACATAAAATTTAACTCACTTAAAAATCTAGACTCTGTTTAAAGAATTACCTCTGTTAGAGAAGAATGAAATTAACCTATAAATGATGAAATAAAATGCAGAAAATAACAGAAACCAAATCCTCCTACTGATAAAACTAAAGGTGTTAGTCTATCACTACAAATATGAATAAGATATATTTTCTTAACTTGAATGTCATGCTTGAGTAGATAAAATAACGTAGCATCTATTAAAAGAAATACATCGGTTAGGGAAAACTGAATTTAACCTCTAAGTGAAGAAAGAAATAGTGCAGAAAATAACCTATCTATGACAAACAAATACTAATTTTCCATTCATAAGTTAATCTCCTCATTTATTAAGAAAACATGTGTAAACTAGAAGGGAAAAGTCAAGAACCTCATACCTGCAAGGTGAAGCTATTTTAATGGCTGAAAATCTTGCTCACTCAAATACCCAGCATTAGCAAGTACATAGACAAATCTGACCTCTGTTCAGATAACCGAATAACTTGGGAACTACCACAATCCACCCAACCATGACTCTAAACCATTCCTAGTTTCAATCTGGATCCCCCCGAGCTAGTTCCAACATGCAAGTATCTTAGAGATCCTAAGGTAAGGCTTCCCTATTTGGGATATTAGGTTCTGTATCAGTTTCCTTTTTCCTCTTAGGAAAAAATTTCTCCAAGAACTCTCTTGAATATCATCAGGTAGAATTATGGAAAAATCCCATAGATCCCCAAGCCAAAGAGAGGCTTGGGTTTCATAGACATACTTTTCAGGAAAAGGAGCAGTTAAATCAAGAATAATTTGATTTCTTGAAATAACCCTTTTTATTTAATTTAGGTAATTTTAATATTTTTGTAAATTTAACTTAGAAACTTTTGACTAGTTCCTACTTTGACTCTTGTAGGTATTGAATGTTTAATTATCATTAGTAAACATATGTTTGGTGTTCGAGGTCACTACTACTGGATAAATATATGTTTGGTGTTCGAGGTCACTTGCATATATTCATACTGATAACTTTGTGTATTAATGTTTTTCAAAATGTTGTCCCTTGTGACCTTTTATTATGATATCTAATATATTATTAATTAAATGAAATTGTATTTTATTGTAAGATATTTTATTGTATTTTTATTATTTTTTATTAATTAAATGAAAATTGATTGTATTTCTATTAATAAATATTATCTTACAATAATTTTTATTAAGTTTGCGAAAAACAATTAATTTAAAAAATTAAGTTTATTTAAAAAATGTATATATCAAAGAAATGTGGAATTCGGTAGGGTTTTAATTGAAAGCATTGAGAGCATTTAAGAGGAAAGAATGTGTATTTTTATTAATTAAATGAAATTATATTTTATATTTTATTATTCAAATAAAATCATATTTTATGATTTTATAAATGAATTAAATTTTGATATTAAATTTTAAAATATTATATGTTAGTATAACACTTAATAATTAATTTAGATAAAATATTTATAAAAAATAACATTTATTTAATAAAAGCATTAAATATTATATGAAAATTTATATTTAGAGACAATTTAAATATTATTAAAATAGATTTTTTTTTATAACACTAAAGTGATTATAACAATGAACTTAGTTATATTGTTATATGTATGATTACATAAATAAATGTAAATAGAATTATATTTTATATCTTATATTTGATTAATTAAATGAAATTACATTTTATTGATTAAATATTTTTAGCACAAAATTTTATTATATTTTTATTAATTAAATGAAATTATATTTTATAAATTTAGGAAAAAAATTAATTAATTTTTTTTAATTTAATTAGTAATTAAAAAGTGCATGTATCAAATTGTTTATAATTTAAAACCATACATTTACATTATTATTAGAATGTGAAATTAGTTGTATTATTATTTTATTTCTTTAATTCAATTGAACAAATAAAAATAGTATGCAATGAATATACATTTCTATTCATTTCTATTAATATATTAATAATTGTTAAAGTGTGCATTCAAATATATATATTATGGGTTTTTTTAAATGAATACATTTATATTTATTGAAAATAGTTTATAATAGTTTTAAACTTTAATTAAAGAAATAAAGAAATAATGCAATCAATATTCATTTGTATTAGTATATTTATAATTGTTAAAGTGTACATTCAAATTTACATATAGTGGAATTTTTAAAATGAATGCAGTTTAAAATGTTTTTAAATAGTTTTAATATTGAATTTGTAATTATATATATATATATATATATATATATATATATATATATATATAAGATTAGAGAATGGTAGATTATTAATTGAAATAAAATAAATCTGTCTAATAAATATAATGCATTTATACATTTAGGAAAATTAAATGTTCTATAGTTTTATGTATGTATATTAACTAAATATATGTTGGATTACATAAATGCATTCATATCTTTAAGATTTGGATTTGCATTTCTAATTGTTTATTATATAAAATGTAATTAAAAAGTATATATATCAAATAAAAAAAGATGTTTAACACTTAACTCCATGTATCCAACCGATAAGCTACTATAGACTAATCCATTATCTAATAATGCAATGAATATACATTTTATTATTATATTCATGATTGTTAAAGTGTTCATTCAAATTTACATATTGTGTGTTTTTTAAATAAATACATTTATATACATTGAAAACATTTTCAAATAGTTTCACACTTGAATTAAAGAATTAAAAAAATACTCCAATCAATATACATTTGTATTACTATATTCAAAATTGGTCTTGAAATTAGATCATTGTATGCAAGTGACATGGAGGTGCAATTTTTATAAAGAGGTACATAAGTATAACAATGCAAAAATTTATATAAAAAGGTACATAAGTATAACAATGCAAAATATCTATTCTTAAAAGTTTCCTCACTTAGTATGCTCTTTCTTAAAAAAAAAAAAAGGTAGTTTTCTAATTTGTTACTTTAATTCATTTAAAACTCTAACCAAGTTAGCATTTTAATAAGAACAATTTAAACAATTCAAAATATACTACATTTCAAAATATACTACATTTACTAAAGATTTTATTTTAAATGCTACAATTTTCTTCTATCTTTATATCTTTTTTTAAGAGAATATAAAATTTTAAGCAAAATATTAGAATGCACAATCATAGATATAACAATCTTCAATCTCTATGATAACTCATTTTATTTTATTGTTTAGATATTTTACTTTTGTAATTGAATTTATAAAATTATTACATATATCATAACTAAATGGGTTAAAAAAGTATCATGTGTTGGGGCGCCCAAATGTCGTATCTTAATCCTATTTTCCCTTCACTATTCCTCACACTCATCCCTATTCATCACTCCATTAACCATTCTATATTGTTGGAGACATTTACCACCACACACACTCATTTTGGTTAATTTGTCCTAGCTAAACCACTATCCTAAGTTTTATTGACTTAATTGACATTAGAGGAGCACTGTATGACATCATCATGAGCACACCCATGCCTAACTTCAGTAAAGGAGGCCAACTAATCCTTCTCCTTCATTCGGGGAGGCTAACTGAGCACTCGGGGAGTGATCTGAGTGTCATAAATGCACTTAATTGATAACTGATGGTTACAATCAGTTAAACAGAGCAATGAAGGTGCCTCCTTTCATTAAATTAATTATTTAATTAATATTTAGTGAATTGGAGTCAATAGGGGCGCCTCCAACAACCTTTGATGGTCAATTAGACTTCAGTTAACCTCATCGGGGTTCATTGGAGTTATTGGTGTGCTACCACTTGTTGGTTAGCTTGCAGTGACATGTGTCTGAGCTACTTTCAGTTAGACTCAGTCATTTAGTGCACTCCAACTTTAGTTAGGACTTAATTGAGTCAACTAGGGTTTTTATTAGTGGTTAACTGTTGTGTTCACTGTGCCTTACATTCAGTTAAGCTAGACTCACTCATTCAATTCGAATGACCTCCTTGGGAATTCAAATTGTCTTAGCATTCATGCATATGGAATGATCATTGTATTGTATCATCATTCTTTCATTTGATTATATAGAGCTGCTACTTCCATTGCAACACCATTTTGCCAATTTTATGCATATTTGTCTGTATTCTTTGTGAGAATATGTTTTCAGTTCCTAGACCACTGTGACAAATTAATATGGTATCAGAGCTCACGGTGGGACAAATCTCATATCTCTCAAAACAAGGCTTTTGACAGATCTTGCATGAAAAATTGAGCAAAAGCTCAAAATTCCAGCACTGCACCAGAAGCCAAGGCTTACCACTTAATACCCCAACTAAGGAAATTGTTGATTAAGCTTGCTTGATTAACTATGCTGGGTGTAATGAAAGCCTAAAATGTGTAGGCTGTCCAACCTTACGATGCCCCTTTTGTTGTGATTTGCAGGTTTTTAACAGGTGATAGCATTCGCTCCAGCAGTTTCAGATGGCTTCTTCCGTAGAACTCTTGACTTCGTTCAATTTCCACTCATGGAAAGGAGATATGGAGATCCAACTATGTGCTCGAGGACTCTATAGGGTCACTATGGACACTGAAGAAGAGCCTGCTTCTGTGACAGACAAAGATATAATCTTGAACAAGAAAGATGAAGCATTCGGATTCTTGTGCCTCTTTGTTTCCTAGGATGTTCTTTTCCATCTCTCAGTATTGAAGAATTCAAAGGAAATCTGGGACAAATTGAAAATCCTGTATGGAAAACAAGATGATTTGAGAGTATACCATCTTGAGAATGAGTTTATGTCTCTCTATCCTTCCAATTTCGAGACCTTAAATGATTTTTTCACAAAGTTCAAGCACATTGTCTTACTATTGAAGCAATGTAAGGTGGAGAATTAGGATGATCAGCTCATCCTCGCCATACTCTCCAAACTTGGAGCTGATTATTTGGTGTTTGTCTCTACATTCCGTGCAGGGAAGCTCACAACCCCTATATGGAAGATGCCTTCACTCAATGCCTTCATTGAGTCCCTAACAAGTGAACATGATAAGCTTGTCCAGATGGGGATCATTAGATCCTCCCGTCATCAAGCCCTCCATGTATCAGGTCCCAAATATCTGAAGGGTAAAGGAAAGTAGCAAAATAACCCAAAAACCAAATTCAAAGCGCCTAAGACTAAAGTTGAAAACCAGCAGCATGAACAGTCTTTTGGCTCAAAGAAGAACAAAGGAAAAGGGCATCATGGAAAGGAAAAAGTCAAGTGTTCATACTACGGGAAGGGATTCCACCCTGAACATTCCTGCATGAAAAATAAACTTGATGAAGCTACCTCTCTCCTTGAGAGAAATCACATAAATCTTCTGAAAGTATTTTGGAGGAGAGATCAGCAAGATCGGGAACCATAGCATGAAAGAGGTCATGCCCTCATGGAAAGCACTTCTAATTCCAAAGCACTCTTGATAGATTATGGAGCTTCAAACCACATGATGGATGAAAGAGACTCCTTCTCATATTTGGAGACTAGCAAATCCATTCCCATCCACATGGGAGATGACTCCACCATCATATCCGAAGGACAAGGTACTATAGATCTTGAGCATGGCTATTTTTCAAATGTTCTGTATGTACCATATCTAGCATAAAACCTCCTTAGTGTTTATCAAATGACACATATGGAAGTGCCCAAGAGAGTCTCCTTCAGTGTGAATGATGTAGAGATCACAGAACTTGCATCTGAAAAACTTGTAGCAAAAGGCCTTGTAAACCATCATGCAAAAGCCTATGAGTTCTCCCATTTTGTGGCGGATACAAATCCCACCGCATTGTTGAATCATGGAAATGAAGTTAGTAGACTGTGGCATGAGAGTTTCAGCCATATGAACTTCAAATACTTGTAGCAATTACAGAAGAATTCTATGGTTGAAGGTCTCCCAATTATCAAAGCTACCACTAGAATTTGCAAGGGCTATGTTGTTGGAAAGCACCCTGAGCACAAGTTCGATCGGGGGAAGGCAAGCCAAGCATCATGCATCTTGGGACTGATACATTTTGATATCAGCAGTCCCATGCCTATCACATCCATGAATGGATCAAGGTACGTTCTGAATTTCACTGATGACTTTTCCAGATACACATGGGTCTTCTTTATCAAAAAGAAGTGTCAAGTCTGTGAAAAATTCACTGAATTGAAGGCCTTGATTGAGAATGCATCTAGCAAAAAGATCAATATATTGAGATATAATAATGGCAGGGATAATGTCAGTAATGATTTACTATATATATATTTCCAAAGTGGTATTCAGGTCCAACATTCAGTTCCCTACACTCCCCAGTAGAGCGGTGTAGCGGAAAGGAAGAATCGGTCTCTCAAGGAGATGACCACCTGTATGTTGGAATCAAAGAAGTTGGCAGAAAATTTGTGGGCTGAACCCATGCATGCTATAGCATATATTCACAATAGAGTTCCACACTCATCCATGAAATGGAAGACCCCTTTTGAAGCATACTTCAGACACAAGCCGGATGTGTCAAATCTACGAGTGTTTGGGTCCACCGCATGGGCCCGAATTCCACTTGATAAAAGGAGGGATTTGCAACCGCAAAGCATAGAATGTCTATTTATTGGGTATCCTGATGAATCAAAAGGTTTCAAGTTACTGGATATCAAAACAAAACATATCATCATTGAAAGGAGTGTCAATTTCGATGAACCTCTTCAGGAGGTGGAACTAGTGAAGGAGAAAACTACTGAATTTCCTTCCTATTCTACTGAATATTTGGATGATGAAATTGGGGGTGATGACCCTGATTTGGATCCTCTGATTTCTGATATCAATGTACAACAAACATCAGATGTTGAATCAGAACCTAAAGTACAAAATCATCTCCTAACTTGGGCCCGATAGACGCTCTCCTCCACAGGAGACAACATTGGAAATCCGGATGATCCAAGGAGAACCCAGTCTGATTTCCATAGAGCAGGCATTGTGCTCTCTTGTCCTGATTATTTGCTATCTAAATATTTTTATTTGATGATAGGTTCAGACCCCAAGTCTTACTACCATGCTCGGAAGGATCTGAGATGGAAAGTTGCCATGGATGAAGAGATGAATTCTCTTCCTCTAGTTTCTCTTCCTCTAGGAAGGAAATTGGTTCAATGAAAGTGGGTATTTTGGACTAAGGTTGCTGGAAATGGAAGAACCTACAATCATAAGGCAAGGCGGGTAGCAAAATGTTTCTCCCAGGTCCAAGGTGTGGACTACCATGAGACTTTTGCACCGGTTGCAAAAATAGACTCCATCCGCCTAGTTTTGGCAATTTCAGCATCTAAACACTGGGAAGTGCATCATATGGATGTTAAGTCAGAATTTATGCATGGATATATTCATGAGGAGATATACATGAAGCATCCTAAGGGCTACATTTCTGATCCACCTTTGTTTTACAATATATAGAAGTCACTATACATGTTAAAACAGGCCCCAAGAGAGTGGTATTCCAAGATGAATGCCTTCCTTCTCTCGCAAAACTTCCAAAGGTGTAAATCAGATCCAAATGTGTATATACAGTAGTATAATGGTCATTTGATTATTATTGTTTTATATGTTGATGAATTACTAATCATAGTTAGCACAGTTGCTTCTATTTTAGTCATCAAAACTGCTCTCCACAGTGCATTTGAAATGAGCGATCTGGGGCTCTTAAAACAATTTTTGGGGGCTCAAAATTGAGCAAAATTGTGATGGGATAATGGTCACTCAGTACAAATACATATCAGAACTATTAGTAAATTTTAACATGGTTGAATGTAGAGCTGCTCCATTTCCTTTTCTTTCAGGGATCAACCTTGAAGAAGGAAAAATCACACCTCCCATGGACTACACTATTTATCGACAACTAATTGGTAGGTTCTTGTACCTGACTCATTCTCGACCTGATATTTGTTATGCTGTGAATGTTGTATCAAGATAAATGCATCAGCCCCATGATATTCATTGGAAGGCAACCAAGAGGATCCTCCAGTACATTCAGGGAACCAAGACCTACGGCATTCACTATGCTGTAGACTCCAATCTAGAGCTAGTTGGGGGGGTGTTGGTTATGTTTTCTACTTCTCCTAAGTATAGCTTATGGGGGGGTTTTGGATACATTTACCACCATACACACTCATTTTGGTCAATTTGGCTTAGTTAAACCACTATTGTAAGTTTTATTGACTTAATTGACATCAAAGGATCACTGTATGACATCAGCATGAGCACACCCATGCCTACCTTCAGTCAAGGAGGAAAACTAATCCCTCTCCTTCATTCAAGGAGGCTAACTGGAGCACTTCGGGGGTGATCTCAATGTCATAAATGCACTTAATTGATAACTGATGGTTACAATTAGTTAAATAGAGAAATGAAGGCACCTCCTTTCATTAAATTGATTATTTAATTAATATTTAATGAACTAAAGTCAACAGGGGTGCCTCCAACCACCTCTGATAGTCAGTTAGACTTCAGTTAACCTCATCGGGGTTCATTGGAGTTATTGATGCACTACCACTTGTTGGTTGGCTTGCAGTGACATGTGTCTGAGCTACTTTCAGTTAAACTTAGTCATTTATTGCACTCTGACTTCAGTTAGGACTCAGTTCAGTCAATTAGGGTTTTGATCAGTGGTTAACTAGTGTGTTCATTGTGGCTTACATTCAGTTAAGCTAGACTCACTCATTCAATTCGAATGACCTCCTTGGGAATTCAAATTGTCTTGGCATTCATGCATCTGGAATGATCATTGTATTCTATCATCATTCTTTCATTTGATTATACAGAGCTACAACTTCCATTGCAATGCCATTTTGCCAAGTTTATGCATATTTGTCTATATTCTTTGTGATACTGTGTTTTCAGTTCCTAGACCACTGTGACAAATTAATATCTATGTCATTTCATAAATAAATATGGATTACCTTGTATTTTCCAAATTTATTTTTGTTTAAGTATTTTAAGAG
>LPNX010019358.1:2251-67386 GCA_001517045.1 Pseudotsuga menziesii | reverse complement strand
ACCACGTGACAAACATTGGTGTATTGATCTGTGATCTGTTTGTGTGAAGTGGCTATTCTTGGTGTTCGGTCCTTTGGGAGTACCCTGTGTACCCTAACAGAGTTTATGATTAAATATTAGAAAATTAACATGTTTTCATTTATATCTCAAAGTTGTGTGAGCTTTGTGATGTGTAGGAATATTTGAATATTTTCAACAAATGGAAATTATTCAAATGCTTCTCAAATATTTCCTCCACCTTTTCAAGATTTGGAGATAATTATTCAAGATAATTCCAAAGGGGAATATCATGAGAGAATTTGTGATGATTTGTGAGGATTTGGAGGGATAATATTTTGTAATTATGGAAAATAGGTTGAGAGAAAAGTGGATCTATATTTCAAAACATTCATGTATAAATAATATCGTTTTCTCCTCATTTGAGAGGAGGCCTCTTTAGTGGTGTGGAAGTAGAGAATAGTTTATGTAAAGTATTTTGAGAGTTAGTCGTGGATTTTATTCTTTTGTAATGGATTTGATGTTTAAGAATAAATACTTTGATTTCTCCATATTGATTTTGATTTATTTATTATGAATTAGTACTGTTGATTTTATGTGAGATCACATGTCAAATGATTGATTGTTTTAGATTAGTTTATTTTATGCAATTTTATGCTTTCTTATATTAGATTTATTTCCATGCCCGTTTTGTTTGCTTTTGTAAACTAGGTTCAATTTTAGTCGCATGTATTTTATTAGATTAAGTGAGATGCATGTTTTCTTAGATTCAGTCGCACATGTTTTCAATTTCATTCGCATAGAATATTATATTAAGTTAGCATTACTCTGACCCTGCATATATTTTGCTTGTGCCTCTAATTTTACGATCTTTTTCATATTGATAATTTATGTCGAAATAACTATTATATATTTCGTTCGACATTTTTGCACCGTTGCCAAGGATGTGTTGAAAGGGAATTAGAGTTTAGATAGGTTGTTTTTTATGTTACACAACAAGGGGGAGGGGAAATGATAAGACGCAAGGAAAACTTCACTACCGAATTTTCGTAGTGTAACAACCTGATGCATCCACTTTGGTTGGTCACCCCAAATCTTTGTTGTTCCCTTTGAATGTAAATATATTTCCTATTTGCAAGAGTGATTTACTTTTCGTGTAAGAGTGTTTATTTTTATGCAAATTGTTTACTTTTACTGCAAGATATAATATTTGTTTTATACAAATTTGTTTTTATGCAAGTGTTCCTTTATCTATTATTATTTTGCATTTACATTTTTGTAGTTGGAAGCTTGGCTTGATTTCATTATGCACTAGGTTGTGTTTCTCCTCATTTCTATGTTGGTTTCTTTTCTTTTTTTAAGTATGTTACTTGCATTTGTTTTTCAAGAGTGTGTTTGATTTCTGCAAAGAGTGATTCTGTTTTTTCCATTAGTTTAATTCCTATAGTTTTAGATTTAGATTTCAATTTGTCTTGATGTTGATCTATATGGAAGTATAAGATACCAACAACATGGGTTTAATGAAGCACATAAGTGCAGAAAACCTCACTCAAATCCTAGCAACAATTGGGATCTCTTCTTCCCAGGAAGAGCATATCTTCCCAACCATCAAGAACTTAACAACTCCTTTTGAAGAAAATGAGGAATCAACATTTGAAGAACCCCATACATTTGATGGGGAACAACTATATGAACAAAGTGGAGGAGGACACAGAGGAGTTGCATCATGATCTAAATATGTAAATCAAGATTTTGAAAGTTTCATCGAACAATGGTTTCAAGCAATCACCATGTTAAATCAATTTCATTTTTGGTTTTATGTCATTAAATCACAAATTTAACAACTAGTTTCACACATTCTTATATATTTCCATTTTTTATTTTAAAAATTGAAAGTGAACATATTCTTATTACTATTACATGTATGGTTACATTGGATATTTGACTAGACGTAAATAATTCTAACTTTCAATTAGAGTAGAGTAGGTAGGATGTTATTTTCACTTTTTTGCATTACCATTGAATATGTATGCTCTCCTCCGCATTTTGTGCAATCTGAGGATCATAAAGTAGGATGGATATAATGTTTTTTAGGAAGAATAATGATGTAAAAATGCTTGAATTTCTAAATCTCCATTTGCTAAAAAAAAATCATTGCAATTTGTTTTGAATTAATAAATTTTAGGAAAGATGTAAATAAATAAATAAATAACACCAATAAAAACATTTAGTTTCTCAAATCCAAGAATAATAAAAAAAGAAACAAAACAATTGCTACATCAAAGTAGACTGCATTCTATTTGTTTTTGTACTCAGAAACTAAATAGAAGTACAAAAGTTTTCACTTTATTTTATATACAAGACTGAGCAATTGCAATAAAATTTGCTCATTAAAACTACAAAACACACAAGAAGCAATTGACTTTCTAGTATCTCAAGCAAGCTTCCAAAAGAATAGTACAATCCTGGTGCTAATATATGTTGGTAAGTGCAACAACACACGAGTCTACAATAATACATGCCTATCAAAACAAGTTGATTCAATAGATTTGACCTAATTCACATTTATTTGGTAGCTGCTGCAACTTGCACGGTTGCACTGCACTTCATGCAAGGCTTCTTGTCGAGTGATGGGTCTGCAATTTGGGCTCTTGCAGGATAGTCAGAGGATTCGAAGACCTAATTTTTTATTTATTTTATTATAACAAATTTGTTTTGTTTTGTTTGTCACAGAACCCTAAAATATTAAAATTTGGGTAAGAATGGCCGATTGGAAAAAGGCATGTCTTGACACCGCCAATATAAATGGAAGCAACAATTGAAGAATGAGATAGAATCGTTTGGATATTTTCACAAGAAACATCAACCGTATCATTGCAAATCGTCGAGGAATATCATCTTTTAGGTATGATTTATTTTCGTTATATGCTCCTAGAATTTGTGATCCAATTTGATTGTTACCAATCGATGGACATCTACTCCATTAATCTCCCGATCAATCTGTTTGAAATCTTGGTATCTTCCATGTTGACTTTTTCGGTGTTAATTTATGCCTTGCTCTGATGCTGGCATGTGGACACCTTCATTTCAGATCTTTCGCTCCTAATCAAACCATATTTTCAATCTGTTCAGTACGAGATGGCGCATCTCAGGTTGTGAAGTATTCTTAGCAGCAAGCATCATAAATCTACAACACTTAGAGATCATCCAACTAGGTTAGATTTGAATCGGCTACGAATCCTGATATGGAACTAACTCTATTTCCCCCCACCCCCTCAAGGGAAAAAGGAGGATATGCTACTGGTGGTGCTTAATCACTTGCACCATCAATGGGATCTATCGATACAGAAACTGTTTCAGCTAATAGGGAATCCAAAACTAAAAATTGGTTCGAAACCACTGTGGGGTCAATCGGCTCCACTGCCTTCTCTTACTTTTTCTCCTTTCCTTCCTTTCCTTTGCACTTAATGCAAGATTAAGTTGATCAATATCCCAACATCGCTACCAACAAGAGCACATATAGTTGCATATGCATATGCATTTCCTCGTCTGTGGCATACTGTTTATATCGAGAGCTAGTAACAAAGGTGAAGTATGAATAGAAGCACGCAAGGGCTTCACCAATTGAAGTTGGTTTGACAGAAGAAAAGTTAAATCCAGCTTAAGATAAAGTTGCATGGACGACCTCTATTTATGATGTGGGTGGAAATGGATTTACTGGAGTAGGGTATGGATGTGCACCTTTCTATCACCTTTGAATGGAACTACAAACTATCGATCCCAAACTAGAACTGGAAACGAAAGTTATGCATGTATATTTCCAACTTTTGTTTTTAGGATTACAAATCAATGACTACCCTCCCTGCTCTTGGAAAGTATATTTTCTGTAATTTTGTTGATGGTAGGATGAATGTTACAGGTGGTTTGAATGTCGAAGAGGCTTGCCAAAGTGTGAAGATCAAGCTGTGGATCTAACCTTGCACAAATCACTCGATGCAAATCGCTCGTTGATGTGCACTATCGTTGACGCCCAGGTACAAAGAACCCATGATTCACCTCAAATATAAGCACAATTTTTTGAATCTCACCTTAAGAACGATGATCTATTGAATAGTTCATCACATCCCATCCTACCTATCAAAGTATTACTGCTTATTGTCCACATTTATTAAGAAGAAGCACCTGAAACACTCTAGATAAATTTCTAGAAAAAAACACTTTTACTGAAGGAAATATCATGCTTGAGCAGTTATCAAGATCAAGATGCAATTATAGACCGGCTTGACTGGACGCATACAATGAATGGAAGGCCAAGAGTTCAAATGCTGCAATGCACCCAAAGGAATATATTAGTCTTCATGATAGACGAATTATATTGTCAAAAGAATTTCGAAATCAAAGGTAACTGATAGAACAATATAAGAGTTCACAAAGCCACTATTTGAGATCAATCTGTTCAATTCAGCTTTTGTTATCGAATGTTCTTGATCCAGTGTTTTCCATCTTGCCAAATGGTCATCTAGTTGGGATGCTTCTTACTTTTTACTTTTGAAGATGGGTTGGATTTGGGTTTTCCTTTTTATTTCAATTTTGCATGTATAATTGAACAATAAAGACAATTAAAAAAAACACAAAAACAAGAAAACAAAACCCAAAAAATAATACTTTGTTAACTTGTGTTGTTTTATTATAACAAAATAATTAAACAAACATTTTTATTCACATCAAAAACATTTTGTTTGTTTGTTATCAATATAAAAATAAAATAAAATAAAAATTTATAAAACCATCAAAATCAAAACATTGTAAAAATACAAAATATAAAATGGACATTTCCATTATTCCTGAACACAATATCAACAAATATTTTACTCATTGGGATAATTTGTTTTTTCTCTATCCACTCCACGCAACAATCAATGATGAAACAACTGCAAAATCTATAGGTAAAAACACATTTTATTTTTGGATTGCTCCCATTAGTACCCATTCCTGCATTTTATATTTTTCGATGAGCTCACAAGTTTGATCATCATTCAGGTTTGAAGATGCTCACATTTCATGCTGAAGTGATTTTCAAGAATAAAAAAATATTTTCAGAAAACATGCCTCATTGAAAGCTTGGAGAAGCTTAATCTTTATCACACATGTCTCGATGTTTGTCATTACATAGAAACATTTCATAAAATCATTTTGTGTCATGACATGATTATTTACCTTCAAATTTCATCAGTTATCCATGTTGAAGTCTACCTTTCATTGCCTTACACATCATGACTTTCTACAAGTGTACCTTTCTAAGTCGCATACATTCCTTATTTGCAGTTCATATTTGGTGTCATAAATAAAACCATTCAACTCCCTTTTCATGATTGAATTGCCTTGCTATCATTTTCCTCAAAACTGTTGCTACTGAGATATTTTCATCTATAGTCCTACTAATCATTTTTCACAACTCATGTTGACCGATGTGGGATTCCTTAAGGCCCACCTTTCAAAAAGTCTTGTCCCATTGACCTCAACACCTTATCTCGGATAAATACTAGACTCCTTTTGAGAACCTTAAGGCTTGCATGCATTAATGGAAAGTTCTCTCACTAACAATCATGGGAATACATCAATGCCTCTTGACCATTAGATATTGCAAGTGTCTCAACATCAACTCATTTATTCTCACTTCGTAAGATGTACTTGGGTACCTTGGCACTCATTGACATCAATGGTGAGTTTTCCTCGCATTGGTTAATGACATCCCTCAATGGTCGATGTTGGGGTGCGCACCCTAATGGTCCTTAAGGTGGCTAACTCTGCGGAGTTATGGGAGTTTGTAAGTGGAGTTACGACTAAAAATAGTCTTAGGGGTGTCGGGGTTGAGTAAAAACCTCATTTTTTAATAAACCCATGGTTTAAGTCCAGGGTTTAGGGTTTGGGGTGCCCATGGTTTAAGCCCATGGTTTTGTAATAAGTGCACTATAAATAAGCACTCTTGTAAAGAAGTCAGTTTAGGCTTTTGATGTAAGATGAATTAATGCGAAGCTAAGGCTATTTTGTAAGAGAAGGTTAAGTCCCAGCTATGTGTGTGGATGACCTCTGCAGCTGTGTGCGCAAAGGCCTGCAGCTGTGTGCACGGCTTTGAGGACTTGAAGGGATCTGCAGCTGAGTGCGCAGATCAGAACTATGGTTTTTGTAAAGAGTTTAATAAAACACAGTTTTGTGGACGTAACCCCTACACTGGGGGTGAACCACGTTATATCGTGTGTTGTGGTTTTTGTTTTGTTGTTGTTATGTTCTTTATGCATTAATAAATATATATCTGATAAGTAAGATCACTGCTAAATATTAACTTCGCTGGAATTCCTAGTAAAGGGTTAAGCAAGGCACTGTTTGTTTATCTAACCGCGAAGCTAAATAAGTAACTATTAAAGTTTTGCATTGTATGATTATAAGTGTTAGAAACTAAAGGTACAGTAATATCCCTCTTCTGCTTGCAGAAACCTGATTCTATGGCACCCAATAGCTGTTTCGGGTGAGACTGCAACCTGTCCGCAGGTTGTTGCCAAAAGGGCCAACACTGTGGGTCTTTTGTTGGTGCGAAGTTAATGGTATAAAGCCCGGGTCTTCCCTATAGCCCAACAGTCAGTAATCCAATGAATTCTTTCCATGCTTGACATCAACACATTTATTCACATGGTAAGAATTGTACCATCGGTTTTTGTAGCAGGTGAAGACTAAATACTTTTCATGACTCCATCAATGGTTTTGCAACAGCATACTTCCAGCCATATGTGTTACGAAGAGAAATTCCTATGGCTTGGGGTACCACAACAGACAGCTTGACTCCAGAAATCAATCCTTTCCAATATGCAATAGAAAATAAATGTCTAACACTAAAGGATCAGACCTCGTACCTTATTCCAGATGGTTGAAGGAGATCCCCGTTGAGATTTCCAACTTCAGCTTGAATTGATAAATTACTTCCTCAACAACAAGTAACCTTATTCTGGATGGTTGAAGTAGATCCCCGTTGAGCTTTCCAACTTCAACTTGAATTGATAAATTACTTCCTCAACAACAAGTAAACAATACAAGCATACTATATATCATGGTGTTAGATCTATTCTAGCATATATAATCAACAATGTATAAGCATTTGAAATCATCCCATGGATGAAATATTCATTCAAACATACATTATTGGATAGGAAAAGATATTTTTATTAATATAAATCAAAGATTACAATAGATACAACCTCTGTTGGCACATCTGCGAATCGGAGAAACTGAATCCCCCACTTGGGCCTCCACCACCTCAATCCTCCATCTCTCGATAGCAAGCTCACAAGAAAAAGGCAAGCTTGGGAAGAACACAAAAGTGCTCCAAGGGACAAAGGGATGCATACTCAAGCATAAGTTTCGGCAACAATGGACTATAGTTTCTTTGCTCTCAATTATCTCACATGCCTTCAATGTACCATAGAGTTCCTTAAATATATTTTCAAAGGGGTAATGAAAGCTCGAATCCGAGCGATCTCAAGGCATAGGGAAGGCCAGGACTCAAGTGAGTCGGATCCATGTCAAGGAAAACTCCAAAAGGATTTGGATTTTGTACACATCCCGATGTACGTTGTTTTAGGAGTCAAACCCGCGTATATACGCGATTAAGGGTTTAAAAGTCACGTGTATCATTTTTCACATGTTTTTAGGGATGGTCAAGGAAACATCAAAGGACAAAAAATGGTCCACGGGGTCTAAGGAGTCTGCAGAGGGACAGGGGAAGGCCATACAAAGTGGGATTCACCTGGAGTGGTAAAATCAGCTATAACATATGCCCCCTAATGTGTGAGGTCAAAGGGGTCATACAATGGCTGAAATACATTATAAGTCCATCCCAGAAGTGGAGTGATGAAGAATCCCAAATGGAAGACTAACCACCCAATCAGAATAGTACAATGATACAACTCTGCACATAACTGCAAATACATATAGCAGTCCCAGACACATAAGAGTATAATGGCCATGAATAGGCATGATACAAGATATCACATAAGTGGTCATTTCCACGTACAATATACATAGATCAGAATCTCCATGATGAAGATATACAAATGACCATGATCTTCATAATGGCTGAAGATATATAACAGATCAATATCTCCATAGTGGCTGGAAATGTTTGACATATACTGGAATCAAGTCATGAGAGCTGAGATCTCATGAACGCTGGCACAATCAAGGAGGTAGCATATAAGACATGCCACCAATCTGGAAGGTCTTCTACACAAACTGCTACGAGTACATGTCCTACTATGTGAATAGAGGTGTCGAGGTCGAACATCGTAGTCCATCGTTTGATTACTGGTCATTAATGTATACCGTTAACACACGTGAGATCACCCACCGATAATGAAAATGGGAATCAAGGTACTAGAGTGAAAACTAACAAGTGTGAATAAATTTGTTGAGGTTGAACACTTGAGAGGATCCATCGATCAGGGGACATTGATGTATTCCCAAAGACTGTCAATGGCGAGAGAACCTGCCACTGATTACTGCAAGTCTCAAGGAACTCAAACTGACTCTAGATTCCTATCCCAAAATAAATGATATGAAGTCGATGGGATGAAATCTGCTCGAAGGAGGGCATTAAGGAATCCCCCATCATCCAACACGAGGTACTCAGCAAAGCTGTATGATGTGGAAGGACTCGATCATAAGGTGCACGAACTAGTAACTGTATCGGGAAAGGTCGACATGCAAAGTCAAATAACTAAGGAATGGCCGACTCAGGCTTCAACTTCTATCGAACAAGAGCATAACAGCGTATGGTGACTAAATCAAAGGTAGCATAGACTCGATATACAAACTGCGACATCTTTGTGACACAGGAGGCATCGATAGAGGCTCCATAGGGACTGGAAGCTTAACCAGTCGATGGAGATAAAATCAGATAAATGACTGCAGATCCTAAAGTCAAACTATAAACCCAACCAATGGATGTGATATACAGTGCTCTGTTCGAAGGCGACACAACTCAACAGCTGCCAAAGATAACATCTTTCCTTGTCTGGATTTTTGGTTTTTTGTTTTTTTTTTGGACTTTTTCAAATATTTAAAAATCTTGAAAAAGAATAAAATGGATTTATAGTTACAGACTAGGAGGAGACGAGTGTCATAAGGGAAAACAAACTAGTTCCAAGCAGTGGAACATACCTATGCTCAATGCAAGGATACATGTGTAGGATATCGACACTCGAGGGAAAATCCCTTCCAGGTAAAAAGGGAATCAAGCTACAAAGGATATAAAAAATGGCTCTGCATGGCTAGACATGAGACAAGCTCGGGCTATATGGCTGAAACGCAATGTCAGGGAAGCTAGCATAAAGCTCAATAAGGCAGGCAAAGCTCATGATAATGTATTCACAACTTGACATGAGGGATTCCTGAGGGAAATAGGTGAGCAAAAGATCAAGAGTATGAGGCTCTTGCGAAATGTCATGGCAGTACTATACAATGGACTCCCACACCCTAAAGGAGAAAACGTCAACATGGGCACCAAATGAAAATAAGGTGCTAACTAGGGTACCCATGTAAGGTGAATCTCTACCACTCATATCATGCCACTTCTAAAACAACAAGAAGGTTCCGTGACATAATAGAGTGGGTTCGTACCTAAGGTCATGATGAAATGGTCATAAGGTCATGCAAAATGCAAACGGTGATGAAACCTAACCTATATGCCAGTTAAGACATGATATCTGAGATCGGCATGAACGGGTCAATCCAATGGCTGAAATGGCACTGAAAAAGGCCTCCTACATCATGAGTTAGGTAAAAAACGGTCCAAAATGATTAGAAATTGTCGAAACTATAGGAAAGGGGGTAAAAATTTTCAAAAATTTGAAAAATTTCTATAAATAGTAAACAATTCAAAATATTATAAAACATTTGAAATTTTTACCCGTTTAAGCTCAGATTTTCAACAACGAATTCTAGGAGATCCAGCCGGCAGAATCCACTACTGTTTCTTCCAGGTACTTACCCATGCTCTTCTCTTCCATTTCAATGCAATTTTTATCAAATTCCATGGTCATTTGAGTTTTCTAGGCCAAACTAAAAAGGGCGATGCGGCCCATGTGGAAATCGAGGGTTTTTCCACGTATAGGGCTGGCTATACACAGAAAATGCCCCCAAACCCACGTACATATGCAGCTGTTTGGAAAACAGTCGCGTATGAGGCTACGCATAAGGTTTTTTAAGTAATCCAACGGGAAAACTTGCAATTTTTTATGTAGGATGGTCCTAGAGTGGAGAGAGCATGAACATGGTGAGGTAGAGGAGGCAGTACGGGCTGATCTAATGGCTCAACAAGCTCTACATGCATTTGGACTCTATAAGTTTTGATGTCTTGGTGGTTTGAGGGCCAAACCAAGACTACTGCAGATGCTGGTGGATTACTGGGATCCAGACTTTGAGTCCTTCCAGATAGATGGGATGTCCCTCACTATATAGGTGGAGGACATATACTTCATTACAGGGCTTTCCTAATGGGGGGAAGTGGTGAACCTTCGTTCTCGTGGTGGGCCAGGAGGTGGCCTGACTATCAATGAGTACATTGCGGTGTACTGCTATCCAGACACAGATAAGGTGGGGAGTCAGGTCCCTACCAAAACTATACAGGTGTTGGGCCTAAAGGCCATACTATTGACATTGGGCAGGATAGTAGGCTTGGCATCAGTCCACCAGGCCTCGTGGCCTCTGATGTTCTATGCAGTGGAGTGCATGAGACCCACTATTTATGACTAGAGTACTACACTACTGAGCAACATGAAACATCAGCTCAGTGAGTGTAAGGCAGCCAGAGTGCAGAAATTTGGGTTCAGTAGTATACTGAGCACATTTTTCTTCGAGTGTGTTCCAGGATTGAGCCCCAAAGTGGATGTTCCTCTTCATGGGTTTCGAGATCTGGCCCAACGGCATTGGGCAGATGTGATGCGCAGACTGGGGGGAGGTAGGGTGGCCAACCCCTATCCAGCTAACTTCTTTCCATGGTGGTGGCAAAAAATAGTTGCCAGCAATGACTACCCCTATGCTGGGATAGATTTTTTAGGGGACCCAGACATGCCGCTACCACCAGGATCGGCATATGGCGATATAGGTAACGAATCTCGACCCTCTTCTTAAATTTTTGAGTTATTTAATTTTTTTGTGTTTTCTGATTATATGAAATCAAAAGACATATTTTTTCATGGAAATACATAGTGACATCTACCATTTGTGTGCAGATGTGGGACCACGGTGGTCGGAAGGCTTCCCTCGCTATAGATGGAGGGGAAGAGGAGATGATATCACAGGTGTGGATGCGGAGCGGATGCTCCAGAGCATTCATACCAATTTTGTGAGGTTGACACACAGGTTTTCCATGGCGCAAGTCGAGGACTTGCCTAAGGCTATGCAGTGCTAGGTGGTGGGTGTACCACAAGAATGGGTGCGATTATTCTGACGGCTAGCTAGAGCCGTAGTGACCTTCCATGATCACAACCCCCCTCCTCCTCCATAGGATTAGATACCTGGGAGTCTATACATTTTGTACTACCATGTATTATATGTTGGTGGCTTGAGAGCCCCATTTTTGTATCATGACAGTATGTATTACCACATTTTGTATGTTATATAAAACGTTTTATGGTGATCGGTTTATTTATTTACATGTGTAAAAATTGTGTTTGTGATGAATTTACTGTTTATGAAACAAATGCCAATCTAACACGTAGTTAGCATATGAGTCAGCAAATTGATTATTAATTCTTGGAATGTGTATGTATGTTATATTGTCAAATTGTTGTTCTAATAATCTCACATGTAAGAATCTTCTTAATAACGTCGGATCTCTAACATGGTACAAGCCATTAAGTTGTGACACTGCTAACTCCGAATCAAGACATACCTCAAGAGAGAGAACACCATGTGAAATGGCATCCCGTAGAAGCTCAATAACGACACTATATTCAGCAACATTGTTGGAAGATGGTCGTAGACATACACCTCCTAAAGATAGTACCTGACCCATAGGAGTATAAATCACCCAAGCAGTAGAGGCTGAGTGTTGAGTGTGACGGCTCGCACCATCTGCGAATCCTATGTAGGTGGAAGATTCCATTGACATCTGCCAAAAGAAACGGAAACTAATCACAAACCCGATCACGATAAGAAAAAGACCTAACTATGCAAAACTGTACAATAATATACAATAACCAGCCTTGGCTGAAAATCATGCATAGTACTTCTTGAGATAGAGCCCATTTCTAGGCTCCGCCAAGGCCATTCCCTCGTAATCCACTAGCTCATAAGCACTCTTCTCTAACACATGTTTGACCACGTAATGACCACGCCACATGGGATTAAACTTTCCTTCCCCCAAGGGTTCTTTCGGTTGATCCCACAAAAGGACCAAGTCTCCCTCACTAAACCTCCTTGGACAGACAGACTTATTGTACTAGACCTTTATGCGACGTTTATTTACTTCTAGAGCCACCAAGGCATCCCGACACTGCTCATCAAGTTGCTCAAGGTGGACCAAACACTCCTCCAATGGTGAAGTGTCTGGTAAGAGTTCTACAGCTAGCTTCAAAGAAGGAATCTTGCATTCAACTGGAAATATCGACTCCACTCCATGTACAAGTTGATATGGAGAAAAACCTGTGGCACTCTTAACAGCGGTTCTATACGCCCACAAAGCAGGATATAACATGATGTGCCAATTATTCTTGCTTTGTGCGATGGTTCGTTGGAGAATGGATTTGAGTGATTTATTCACTGCTTCTACTTGTCCATTTGCTTGAGGGTAGTAAGAGGAGGAATGCTCTTACTTGTACCCTAACTTTGATGCCAAGTCTTCCATCATATGGTTCTGAAAGTGCGAGCCATGGTCAGTGACAAGCTCTTTCAGAATTTCGAACTGAGTAATAATCTGGTTGAATACAAAGTGGGCAGCTGTCTCACCATAAAATTTAACTATAGGCATAGCCTCAGCCCATTTCGTGAAGTAATCAACAACCACTATGATATGATGATGCCCCCAGCCGAAGCTAGATTGCAATACATAAAATCAATCCCCCCAGTGATAATGGGATGTAATGGGGCTAGTTTCTAGTGCATATTACATGCGAACACCTGGCAAGGGTGGCACCTCTTGACCGCATCTACATAATCCTTAAAGATAGATGGCCAGAAATAACCTGCTCTTAAGATTTTTTGGGCTGTAGAAATCCCAGATAAATGACCACCACATTCCCCTCCATAGCAATCATTCAGCACTACCTCAGCCTCTTCATGAGTCAAACAACGACGTAAAATGGAATCTACCCCACAGCGGTGTAAAGTGTTATCCACTATGAGGTAGTTCTTAGACACGTGATGTAATCGTCGTCGTTCATCCTATGAGAGGTGAGTAGGGACCTTCAATGTTTGTAAATATATTATGATATCCTCATACCATGGGTCTAAAGTTGAGATTAAGAAGATGTGTTCATCGACAAACGTATCTTCACAAACCAACTCCTCGGCCTTGCTTGGGAAATCCGATATAAGCTCTACAAAAATTAACGATTTCTTCAATTTTGCCGAAACAAATTCGAGATCTAATTCTTGTAGGATGACAATCCATTTATTATATTTTCCCCCAATCATCCTTTGAGTGAGGATGAATTGAAATGGATTGACATGGGCTACAACCAAGGTCTGATGAAGGAGAATATAATGTCTCAACCGTTGAACTGCATGTACAGTAGCTAAAGCAATATTCTCGACATGAGAATAATGAATCTCTGCATCAATAAGGTTCCATCTCAGATAGTATATGACATGCTCTTGGATCTCCTCATCCTCTTGAACCAAAACCATACCAATCATCTCCATGGACGCAGCCACATAAAGTAGAAAATCATGGCTATAGTCTGGGGGACTAATCACCAGGGCCGATGCTAGGGCTCGCTTGAGTGCATCAAAGGACTCTTGGGCTCACTCATCCCAACAAAAGGTGGTGTCCTTATTCAAAAGATGCATGAAGCCTCTAGTCAGATTGGCAAAATTAACAACAAATCTCCGTAAGAAGTTTGCCATGCCTTGCAAACATTGAAGATGATGAATATTTTTCGGGGGAGACAACTGAAGTATTGCCTCAACCTTCAAAGGGTTGACTCTTATACCCTCTTTAGAAATGATGAATCCTAAAAAACGACCTTAATGTCGTCATCTTTCAAATACCAATCTCAAGTGATAGGGATGACGCATTCTCATACGAGAATGAGCAGCAAGGTCATCCAAAAATACTTCAATAATTGACTTGAGATCATGGAAGATCAAGGTCATTTCCCGTTGAAATGTAGCTCCGACGTTTTTAAGGATGAAAGGAATTTTTTGATATGCAAAATTTCCCCAAGGACAAATAAATGCATTCTTATGTTGGTCCTCAGGTTTAATTTGTATCTGATTATATCCGGAAAAGCCGTCCATAAAAGAAAAAACCTCACTACCCCCACACTCATCCAAAATATGATCAATAAATGGTGTGGGGAAATTGTCCTTAGGACAGGCACGATTCAAATCACAGAAATCAGTACATATGCGGATCGCTCCCTGTTTCTTATCCACCAGAACGGGATTTGAAACCCACTCCGTTAAGGGAACGTGATAGATAAAACCGGCTTTCAACAGTTTCTTTATCTCTGCCTTAATCGCGGGTGCTTTCCTAGGATTCACTGCACATAAACGTTGTCGAATAGGCTTACCATTGGGATAAGTCTTAATCTTGTGTTCAACAATCCGAGGGTCGATTCCTGGCATTTCATCGTAAGAACAAACAAAGATATCACAGAATTCTTTGAACAGCTCGGTGTATTCTAGAATTTCAGCATGGGAACATTTCGCCCCAATATAGACATTCTCTATCCTGCCAGGATCGCGAGAGATATTGATAGGAATCGTTGAAGATATGTTCACCATTTTTCCATCAGCCATCGGACTAGGAGAGCTTAATGGAACCATAGGACTACCAACTCTCTCACTAAGAACCACCCTAAAGTCCTCACGCTCCAAGCGGTTAAGCTTGGGAAGAAATTAATATCTATGATGGAGTTCCTCCCATGGTGGCTCAACTCCCAACATAGCCTCAATAATCACTTCATCTAAAGGGAAAACAATATCAAGGCAATCATGCACTTGAGAAGACTGCACTGCCCATGCTGACAGCACATAAGGGTCCTCCTCCTCCGTCCGCGAAGAGGAAGGACTAGGCTCTGCAACACACTTGAGATTAGATTGATAAGCTATCATAGTTGTAGGCAATGGCACATCCATCACGATGGGCTCACTCGGAGTACTCAGTGTAGGAAGAATCCAAGGATCTTCCATATGACTCATGCAAAAAGACACCGATCTCATAGATGTCGAAGCCTCACTGGAACTAGACCCTATCATAAGGACCGGTACAGGACAACTAAAGCTTCCCATGAGGGATAGATACATGCCTACACCCACACTCCTAGTTGTCAGATGAGAGTGTTCAACAATCGGGATCGAAGCTCCTGAAGATGCGGTAACAGACAGATTCTTGAATGTCATTTGATCAATCGTGAGTATCTTCCCATTAAATGGAAAGCATACAACGTGAAATAGGGAAGAAGCAACGGCTTGCATACTGTACATCCAATTCCTACCTAGCAGGAGATTGTAGTCAAGGGGTGCATCAACCACCTCGACCTCTATCGCAATGGTCTTCCCTCCCAAATGAAATTTAAGGGAAGGGAGGATGCCGTGCGGCCTAAATGATCTCCCATCGAATGCAGTTAACATGGTCATCGATTTAGACAGCTCAGGGGAACCTAAACCCTTCCAACACAATAAAGACATCACAGAAGTGACAGCCCCTTTGTCAATCACAGTGCGCTTGAAAGTCATATTAAGACATTCTACGTGAATCAAAAGAGACACATAGTAAGGCAAGTGAGGTTGAAGTCCTGCGGTTTCAAATTTAATCACGGAGGAAGAATCATCATCATTCACACCAAGGGAAGAAAGCAACGCCTTCCTTTGCGAAGGAAAACTTTGAAGCACTTCCAATGCAGACATCGCACAAGGAGTGTGGCCTAAATCCTCGACAACTGAATAGTGTTGGGCGGCTTGGGCATTAGGATTGTGCCCCGAATGCTTAAGGACTCCCTTAGGAATGCGAGGTGTAGCTTCAAGTTTATCCACAGGTTTCTCAATACACAAAGGAGACCCTGGTGGATCAGGTTCCTTTCTTGGGTTGGGTTGTGACGAACCATAGTCCTTCACACAGGTCACAACTTTTGTAGCATGTACCATGTTAATGCAACCACGACCACTACCCTCCATTGGATCTTGATCACCACCAGACTGATCATGGGTCCTCGAGTTCATATTTTGATTATGAGGTAAAGGGTTAGTTAGCAAAGCTGGGCCCTGTGCCAAGAATCTCGAGGCTTCATCGATACGAGGGCACAAGTAAGTGAGGTGATCGTCCTTACATAACTTGCAAGGGAACTTAACCTTACGTTTAGCTTGCTTGTCCCCCCCAGCATCACAGGCATTCTTGCCATTATTATTAGCATTCTCCTTCTTATTCCCACCCTTACGATTATTCTTACCCTTCTTTCTATTCCATCCGGGCTACTGGTTACCCTTCTAGTCCAACGATTGCACTGAAAGTACACTCACCATTTGGGGGGGTTGAGATGAAGCCGTAGCTTGTCCCGAGGTAGATCGGTTGATTGACAATTGAATAACTTGTTTTGCAACCGAATCCACAGGTTTCGCACTTACACAACCAACAATGCCATCGGCATGTGGTCCAGGTTTGACTTTGGGGTCGAAACTAGAATGCGGAGCATTGGGAATAATCTCATATAACAAACCGGACTGAGCATAAATCAAGTCCAGTTCCTATGCCATAAAAATCGCTTGTTCCTCATTCTTCACTCTGGATGTAGAAACATCCTTCACTATATATGGTAATAACAACTTAAGGAACCATTCGCGGAGGAATTTCGGCGGTATAAAGGATTTAATTAACCTCTTCCGTCTACGCCACTCTTGGATATGATCCGAGATATGTGTGGCTTTATCCTGCCGAAATGTTGACAAGAGTTCAGTACCCACGTCATAACACACTGGTAGTTGGAAGTGGTTAAGAAAAGTCATCGCTAGGTTATCGAACAAAGCGAAAGCTCCCTTAGGTAGCTCTATATACCATTTCGCGGCAGGCCCTATAAGGGTGCATTGAAATAGTCTCAAATAGATGGAATCTTGATGTAAGGAATTCGAAGAGCATAATAGGTGAAAAGTAGTAATGTGTTCGCTCGGATCCTCTCCCGGTTTTCCCTCGAACTTACGTATGTCCGAGGGAAGCTTAGTAGGGACAGCCGGCCAAGCCGGGTCATGAGCTATAGGATCGTTCGTCAATCTCAACAAGTCATGAAGATTCAGTGTCACTAGGAAAGGGAGCCTAGGATGATGAGGTCGATGGACTGCTCCCTGATAGTTATGATTCACATAGGTTTGATTACCACCATGGCCTTGGCCATAGTGCCCTCCTCCCATTTGACCTGTATAGGGTGGCATGGAAGCACCATAGTGTGGTGGACCTTGACTAGTAGGAGCTACAAAGCTGTAATTTGGAGAGTAAGCAGGTTGTTGATACCTGCCCCCATAAGGTGAAGAAACCTGTCCATACTGCGTCCCATAATAGGGTCCATAAGTCATCGCATGTGATGTCCCATGAGACACTCCGTAGGTAGGAAGATATGCTCCGGAAGTAGGAATATACATACCGGAAGTAGGGATATATGCCCCGAAAGTAGTAACATGACCTATAGAAGTATGAACATAACCTCCCAAAGCAACAGGCGGTATGTAAACCTGAGACACAATCGGTCTAGTAACTGCAGTACGGACCTAAATCGTAGCCATATTCTGACTTGAAGGACCACGTGAATGAGTTGGAGGGTGAACATTTGAAGAAATAGGGACAGAGGACTGAGGGACCTGAGTAATTATATACATGTTATTCCCTATAATCACTCATCTTGGATCTGGTATCCTAATAGGATCACTAACCCTACACCTAGGAGGAACATGTGATGTAGCTTCCACCGCTGGAATGGAAGGTGCAATGTGACTAGTGCTCCCAAACCTCTCCGCATGGTAAGGAATGAGAGTGCCCCCAGGCATAGTGTTAGGCTCGAAATTAGATTCGACATGAAATGCCAAATCATGTGTGGGAAAACTAGACATACCATAACTACCATAACTAGTGCTTGCGGCTTCAAAATGAGTCTCCGCATCCTCCGGCATTCCATACCGGTAATACGTCAATGGGGAATTGACCCTAGAGTGACTAGGTCTATCATGAAAGGTTCCTATCTTAGAAATCATGGGACCTAGCTCAGCCAAGTCGGGTGAAGGATCATAAGTAGGAGGAAACTCCCCATCGTCTACATGAATGGGAGAAGGTGGTTCAGGAATACCTTCTATATGGTCTCCCATGGTGTGTGAATCAATGCGCAAAGTAATCCGCCTGGACTGTCTAGGTATCTCTCCCAAAGGAGAAGGAGATGTAGAAGGTGGAAGTTCTGCTAAACGATGAGAACGGCGAGGAGGTGCACCCGAATCCACAATGACTCAAAAAATAGAAAAGACTTTCTACTTACGCAAACCCTAGGAAAGTTATTGTGCATAGTGTAATCACCAATAAAATATAAAGCCAAATGCAAGCAATCAAGGGCAGGATAAGTGAGCTCCCAAATGAAGCAGGTATGTCTCACCTAGGAGAGGCTTGAGACTCCCATACACAACAAGTGGAGGTACGTAACCAATTATTGTGGCCCTCAGCTTCAACGCATAAAGCGACTATGCCGTCTGACCCCAACCTGGCCGGGACACCTACAGAATAACCCCTGCAAAGTACCCCCTCGATATCCTAGGTAAGGCCACTAAGGTCACCTCAATATAATCAATGCTTAGGTGGATAGTCGCGGGCGGGATTGACCGTATGGGCAGGGTAGCAAAGCCCGAAACTCTCGAAAGAGCCCCCAGATACGAATACAATCCTGGAAATATCTTTGGTGCTACTCAGTTATGACTAGGGGTCATCCCAATCAATAACCACTCACACTTCCTGGTGCTTAACTCCCTTTTGAGAGGAGGATCCTGAGAAACACTGGTTATACCAAGGGTTTCACACACTCACCTGGACAGACACATACATGTTGTTGTTTAGTGGTGTTGGAGAATTTACTCACAATGAACTATTCCAAGACCCTAAAACCTAATCTTGTTGGTGCACCCTATAAAAGAAAAGAGTGTAGTTCATTTTAATTAAGCGTTGATTTTAAATGGCTTTATTACTCAAAAGAGGGATATGGTCGTGCAACTAATGGTGTTATGACACAACATGAAGTAAAATGCATACCTAACAATCAATGCAAATGCATTGTGTCCATGAAAATAGGGTATGCTACTACATGAAATGCACAATTTTTCTTCAAATGATGAATGCAAGTTTTCCTATATGAAATCCCGACTAATACTCCAAAGCAAATCTAGTGCAAGTACAATGCAAAATGGAAAATGCAATGCATGATGATAAGCAAATATTTTTGGATTTTTTGAAATAAAATGAGATACAAAAAGAAAAAGAATGATTCTACAACCCCCAGACTCTACAAGCACACTCAAACAGCACTCAAGCAAAGCACTAAGGTAAAATAAATCTAATGCACTAATCCCAAAGAAAAAATCAAAAATGCCATGACAAGAACCTTCTTAAAAAAAATTTACCCTAAAAAAAACATCTCTGGTCAGAAACAGAGGTATAAACAGACTCAGGCAGTGTCAAAGGAGACTCGGCAATCATCAAACTTCACCTAGCAACCATTTAACTTCCACTAAAAGGAAAAACTAAGGGCATACGTGAATATTCGCAATAAACTCATGTGTATACGCGGAAATTGCAGAGAAACCCGTGTGTATACGTGACTGTGAGTTAAAAACTCGCGTACAGGAAGAAAGGTGCATAAAAATCAAGGAGAATAGACAAGCTGAGACAAACTTCACACCAATCAGACACTACCAGGAAATCATGCCCCCATACTCGACACAGAAACAAGAGAGAAAGAGCAATTCAAAGTCATTGAATGCCAATAGAAAACCCCCAAAGGAAAACTACTAGGAACTCCCCAGCGAAGTCACCAATTCTGTTACGGAGAGAAATTACTATGGCTTGGGGTACCACAATAGACAGCTTGACTCCAGAAATCAATCCTTTCCAATATGCAATAGAAAATAAATGTCTAACACTAAAGGATCCGACCTTGTACCTTATTCCGGATGGTTGAAGTAGATCCCCGTTGAGCTTTCCAACTTCAGTTTGAATTGATAAATTACTTCCTCAACAAGTAAACAATACAAGCATACTATATATCATGGTGTTAGATCTATTCTAGCATATATAATCAACAATTTATAATCATTTGAAATCATCCCATGGATAAAATATTCATTCAAACATACATTATTGGACAGGAAAAGATATTTCTATTAATATAAATCAGAGATTACAATAGATACAATCCTGTCGGCACGTCTGCCAATCGGAGAAACCAAATCCCCCACTTGGGCCTCCACCACCTCAATCCTCCATCTCTCGATAGAAATCTCACAAGAAAAAGGAAAGCTTGGGAAGAACACAAAAGTGCTCCAAGGGACAAAGGGATGCAGACTCAAGCATAAGTTTCGGCAACAATGGACTATAGTTTCTTTGCTCTCAATTCTCTCACATGCCTTCAATGTACCATAGAGTTCCTTATATAGCTTTTCAAAGGGGTAATGAAAGGTCGAATCCAAGCGATCTCAAGGCATAGGGAAGGCCAAGAGTCAAGTGAGTCGGATCCATGTCAAGGAAAAATCCAAAAGGATTTGGATTTTGTACACATCTCAATGTACGCTATTTTAGGAGTCAAACCTGCCTATATACGTGATTAAGGGTTTCAAAGTCGCGTGTATCATTTTTCACATGTTTTTAGGGATGGTCAAGGAAACATCAAAGGACAAAAAATGGTCCACGGGGTCTAAGGAGTCTGCAGAGGTACAGGGGAAGGCCATACAAAGTGTGATTCACTTGGAGTGGTAAAATCAGCTATAACAATATGCGAGTACCATAGTTCCCACTTTTCATACTTCATCTTTGATTTATTCAACCAAGAAAAAGTTTAGGTTCCTTCATCTCATAGTCTGTGATATAGCAACTGCATTAACCACATTCCTATTGCACCATTCATCAGCTTTTTGGGTAAGTGGAGTGTAATGTCCCCAAAATTTGAAAAAAAAAATTTATTAGGCTAGTCAAATACTGCCTGCGCTGGACATTATCTAAACTTAAGCGGAATGTGTCATACTTTGTTTTACTGCACTGTATTGTTGTAAGTTGTTCTTACTTCTTTCTCTCTATTTTACTGATGCGGTTATTAATGTAATGTTATGTTGTCATTATGTTACTTAATATCTGAATTCGATGCCTACGTTACTTACTCATTGGTTAAATTGTTTGATTATTGTTTATGAAGGAATCTGACTTAACTTGCATTGTCAAGGGGTGGAGTGGCAGGACTTGTTTCCCTTGTAAAGACCTAAAAAGGTAACTATTTCTAGTTGTCGGTAGAGGGATTACTTAGTTCTTTTGGAACTAATGCACTTATTTCCTTGTCGTGTGTAGGTGCACTTGATGATGGAAAATTGACTATGATGGTGACATAAAGATACTGTCTACACTGCTTGGTTGGCGAAATAAACTTACACACCTATCCTAGTGATTATTATTACAGTCGTTTTACGCAAGGTTGGTGTTACTAGCCTATGTTGTACTGGTTACTATTATGGTTTATGGAGCTATGACATTGATTTCATTATTTCTGTACTCTATCATTTATATGGTATATGTGATAATGTATATGGCTTATCATTTTAGAAGATGGTCCTTGGTTTATTAAATTCTGTGTGTATAAGTTTGTAAACATAACAATAGCCCTCCATGGCATATTTCATATGCTATGGATTATGGCTATACCCTAAGTATATGATATGCACGTTGGGGTCTATATGTTACATGGTGTTTAAACATGGCTCTACATTGCGGGGGTGGCATGAACTATATAATTTGGGTTTTGATATGTAGTAATGGGGGCTAGGGTGGCGAATTAAATGTGCATGGGAAATTCTGGGTCTCAAGCTTAGGTCTTGGACTAAGACAATGGATAGGTTCATTTTCAATAGGATTGTGTGAGGTCTGCCTTTGGTCTTCTCTGTGGTGTGGAGCTTTGGCATCATCTGCATTGGAAGGTATGTCCTCCAACCTAGTTTAGCAGGGTTATATTTCTATTCATATTAGTGTTTTCGGCATACTTCTCATTGTGTCTTGTTTTTGTTGCAGGTTGCAGGGTATGGAAAGCATGGGTTGTGGGTCGTGGGTTGCCCTGGGTCAACACCATACCCATTATGGGTAATCCCTGTTGTAACAAGTCTAAAACTTGTTCCTTCTTCTGTATGGGTGTTGTGACAGACCTTGAAACTCGTCGTTGGTTGAATGCTTAGTCTAGTTTTAATGGCTATGATTCAAAAAGGGGTTGTCTGTAAAAAAATATGTAAAACATCCAGACATGTATTTATGACTTCGGGTTTTTGTTTGGGTTTAGCGCCTTCAGGTCAAGGCTAAATGTATTGGAGTTTTGTAAGACGATTACTCTATTAGTATCATGGTCATGGTGAATACTTATAGGCTTTGTGATTTGTTCATGTGTTTAAGTTTTGGGTAATGGCAACTGCACCATTGCTTGCTATGGTGCAAGGCCTTGGATACATGACTGTGTAAACTATTATCTTGGTTTATAAAGGTTATTTGTACATCATTTACATACTATGTGTATTATGGTTATGGTTCTTATTTTGGCGCTAGCTTGACTTTGTGTGGTCTTGTAATTCTTGTTTCAATTCTTTATATCGATTGTTAACAGCGTTATTTTGGCCTTTGGAGCCATGCCATAGATGGAAATGGCATTCCCTCCATTAGAGTTGCGACTATGTAATAGATGAATGAAATATTGGTTTTAATCGTGGTTTTGGTTCTTTCATGTCTATTTAAATGTAAGAGGTCGTGATTGTGGGTTAAACCCTACGAATGAAATTCTGTTTCTATTTGCTTAGCATTGATAGGGTTTTCATGGGTTATGATAGTGTCTAACGTTTTGCATTCAAATGTTCGTGAGCCACGAATTGGTTACAACATGTAATCAATTGGGCTTTTAATCTTCTGTATAGAGATAAGTTGAAATTCTTTATGTCTTGTGTATGCAATTTTAATAGAGTGGTCTGTATAGTTGATAGATGAAACGTTACAGTGTTTGGTAGGATGGTAGCGAATACTATAGGATTTGATATGGTGATTTGTAAATTATTAGGGGTGAACTCCACAGGATTCGATCCTGGGTCACGATAGCTGTAAACGCTTGTTAATGTAATGATTTATTGGGGCATTCATACCGACGGGAATCTATCCTGTGACCTCTGTTTATTTATGCTATGTTTTAAAGAGTTCTATGCATAACATTATGGTTGATTTATGATGTTGCAAGTTTCCTTATGGTATACGATTTGGATAAGTGTATT
Source organism: Pseudotsuga menziesii (assembly GCA_001517045.1). Lineage (NCBI taxonomy): Eukaryota > Viridiplantae > Streptophyta > Pinopsida > Pinales > Pinaceae > Pseudotsuga > Pseudotsuga menziesii. Next base: position 43,656 of record LPNX010019358.1, on the reverse strand, counting down.
TTGCGTATTAGATATATGGTTTGGTTATTATTAAGGAGGCCTTAGGCCTATTGACCTTACAGGTCTTTGATAGAGGAGCTTTCTTATTTGAATTAATGTTTCTAGTGTTGTTTATTTATATAATGTAACTTCAGGCCATTAGATGTCTCGATAGCTTGAGTGTTTATTTGATTTAATGTTTATTCTTAAGTATGAAATGATTCGTTTATAGTGTTGTTTATTTAATTTGTTATTTGATTTTAGTTCTGTTTATAATAAATAATGGTGATGATTTACTTGTAAGTTCTATTTAAATATATATTCTAGTTTAATGTGTCTTATAATTAAGTTCCAAAGTTATGTTCAGAGCTACAGATACTAGTTGGTCTATTTAATTTTAATTATAGGTCTGCTGGCGGTATGAAATCTGCAAGTAGAATCCATATGTAAATATATCAATATATATATATAGTCTATGTTTTAAGTAGTTTTAGGTTTTGGAAAAATAACTTTAAAACTTGGAAATAAAATACATAAATAAATTTTGGAAGAACAAAACCCTAACATATTCCTAAACAGAAAATAAATTGCAATCATATATTTAGAAGTAAAACATAAGCCGTTAAATATTCTAAACAGGAAATAAATTGCAGACATAGTTTTAGAAATAAAACATAATTTCTTAATTTATGGAGTAGGAAATAAATATAAGAAATGATCTAGGGAAAAACATCCTTCAATACTTAAGCCCTTCAATTTTTTTTGTTTAAGAAAATTGGGTGCTGTCAGATCATTTTTCTTGAAAATTGAATAACTCTGTCGGTGCTCTTGCTCCGAGTCTGGGTTGCGCAGGCCTGTGCGTGGGTGACGAGGGGGGTGGTCCGAAGCCCTTGTGCTTATGCAAGTGGATGATGGATACCCTCGTGGCCTAGAGACTGAGGGTGGGGACGTGGGGGAGCAATAACTGCAGGAAGGTTGAGGATGGGTCGAGCAGATCAGCTGGATCTAGAGGTTGTCTTCCAAAGTCCCAGTCTATCCCGATCATCCAACTCTGTTTTGAGGTAGTAAGAGGCAATATCAATCTATGGAAGCAGACAACCCTAATTACGAAATTTGTGGGGATCTGGATTAAGGAGAAGGACCTGATCCACTGGATTCAAATAGTTTGGAACCCTAAGGGCCATTATGATATGCAATTAGGGGCCAAGGGCTTCTTCACCATCAATCAGGAAGACAAGGACAAAATCCTAGAGGGAGGGCCATATTTATTTTTCTTGGTTGGTCTATATCTCAGACCTTGGAAGGTTCATTTCAACCTGGGTTCTGAAGATGTAAAAGTGGCCCCAGTTTGGATCCACCTTTTCTAGCTTCCCACTGAGTTTTGGGATCTTGACACCCTTAAGGATATCATCAATAAACTAGGGTAATTTGTGAAGATGATTGAGAAAACCAGGTCCCAAAGGTATATTACTTTTTCCCATATATACGTATATCTGGATCTATCGAATGAACTCCCAAAAGCGATCTTCCTGAATTGGGAGGATGAGGATTGGATTCAAAATATAGACTATGAGCAGCTGCCTTTTCATTGCCGTCACTGTCATGAGTATGGGCACCTAGGGAGGGATTTCCCTAATATGGTTAAGAAAGTGATCAAACCTAACCAGCAGCAAGATCGCGAGCCCAATCCAGAAGGATTTACCCAGGTTAAGAACAAAAGAAAAGGAAAAGGAGGAGGCTAAGACAAACCCAGGAAAGGCCCAGTGGGTAAAGACCCCTATTCGGTGAACCCCTTTGCAGCACTGGAAGAGAAGGGAGGTGTTGGAGGAACCACCAAGGGAAAGGAATATCAGGAGAAACTTCCTAAACAAATCTCGGAGATGGAGAAGGATGAATATATTCAAGTCCATATGGAGGGTATAGAGGAGAACAAGGTTGAAGAAATGGAGCTGGGAGAACTTGATCTAGATGCAATTAGAGGTGAATGTGGGAAGAAAGGAAAAAGCTATGTTTCCAAAAGGAAACTAGAGCTTCTCCAAGAGGAAATTATAAAATTAGGATCTCTCCAAGACCTTGGAATTGAACCTGACCCACAAAAGGGAAGCAAGAGGAAATCCCCAGAAGATGAACTATGCAAAGGAAGGAAAACAAACAAATATCCTATAGTGGAGGTAGGTGTGAAGCTCATTGAATTGGGTCAGTACCCTACTATCCGAGAGGCCTTTTCTGAGGTTAAAAAGGTTTTCCAATGAAGATTATATCCTGGAACATAAGGGCGTGTAATCACCCCAGGAAGTGGAAATCTATAGCTAGGAAAATTAAACTAAAGAAATCGGATATTCTTTCTCTTCAAGAAATGAAGTGCAATTTGAAACCATGGAAAAAATAAGGGAGAAGATCTAGAAAGCGAGTAATTCCATGGCCCTCGATGATGAAGAAATGTCTGGTGGGTGTGCGATCCTATGGCTCCCAAATGTTGTGGATATCACAGACTGGCATGCCACTCATTTTATGCTAATCGCAAACTTCCAGCACCTGAGCTCTGGTGCTAAAGGCTCGCTGATGAATATCTATGGCCCGATTTCTTTCCCCAAGAAACAAGTCTTTATAGATTTCTTGGGATGGGTTAAGGACCCGACTAAGATAAGGAACTGGGTCATAGGAGGTGATTTCAATATTATTGCCAATCTCGAGGAAAAGAAAGGGGGTAGGAGATCCCTAGACAAGTTTCAAGAAGCCTTCATCGACTTCTTGACCCAAAGCCCAGTGGTGCATATGGAAACAAGGATTGGATGGTTCACTTGGGAACAACAAACATGGAAGTGATCATCTAGTTTCCTTGTGTCTTGATAGATTCCTAGTCTCTGAGCATATTTTTCATGGTACGAAAGAAATTAGAATAGTTTTTCTTCCTACCGCTGGTTCTGACCACTGGTCTATTTTCCTCAATTGAGATTGGTCAAACTCTTCCCTAAGCAAACCTTTTATGTTTTAGCAATTCTGGTTAGAGCATGAGGACTTTAAGGATCTATTCTCCCAGTGGTGGCAGAAGTTTCCCCCCCTTGTGGGAACTGTACTGTGCTTTTTCCAGCAGAAACTCAAAGTCCTGAAGGCTAGAATTTGCAAGTGGAGCAGGGAAGAGTTTGGGAATATCTTTGAGGACAATAAAAGGTTGCTAAGTGAAATTGACATCATCAATAAAAATGGGATGGAGGAAGGGCGGGATGATATCATGAAGCTTAAGGAGAAGGATATTCTTTATCCGTTAGAGTCCAGGGAACGATATGAAGGGGTTTTCTAGAAAAGAAAGGCTAGGGTAAAATGGCTCCAAGAGGGAGAAAAACATACTAATTTTTTCCACAGCTCGGTTCTTCAAAATAGAAACAGCTCCAAAATCCAGAAGCTAAAGAATATGGATGGAAGCAGGGTGGAAACTAGGAGGGAAATCAAGGAGGAGCTATCTCAGCATTTCTTTGATATCCTTAATGAAGATGGAAGAGACCGAAGAAGATCCATAATCAGGATCACTGACCTAATTCCTAGGACAGTGACCAAGGAAAACAATGAAATTCTTGTTAAACCTATTTCTATGCAATAGGTGGAGGAATTCATCCACAAGATGGCTCTGGGGAAGGCCCTAAGGCCAGATGGTTTCACCTCTAACTTCTTTCACCACTTCTAGGATTACTCAAGGAGGAGGTTTTGGAGATTGTGGAGGAATCAAGGAATAAGAGAAGAGTTCTCAAAGCTTTCAACGCAACTTTCATCACTCTAGTCCCTAAATAGATTGGGGCTGACAGGCCTAACAAATTCAGACTCATAGCCTTATGCAATGTGATTTACAAAATTATGTCCAAGGTTATAGCTAAATGCTTGAAAACTCTCCTTCCAATCCTTATAAGCCCGGAGCAATCTAGGTTTGTGGAAGGAAGGCAGATCTTGGATGGGGTCATCCTGGTCCACGAGATGCTTCACTCCTTGAAGAGTACCAGAACACCTGGAATGATGATAAAACTGTATATTGCGAAGGCCTATGACAAACTCAGCTTGCAATACATAAACAAGATGCTTGAGGACTATGGTTTCTACCCCCAGTGGGTGGAATAGGTGATGGGGTTGGTAACAACTACTTTCTTCAGTATCCTATTAAACGAATCCCCTTCTAAAGTGTTCCAAGACTTAGGGGGCATCAAGCAAGGGGATCTGTTGCCCCCTCTTCTTTTAATTCTTATGGATGAGGGGCTGATTTGTCTGTTTTAGTCTCAAGCAAGGAATGGGGAATTGAGGGGGATCAATATCCATGTAGGTATGGACCCCTAGATTCATGACCAATTCGTTGATGATACCATGCTCATGGGGAACCCTTCAGTCCAAGAAGATCAAAGCTTCAAGAACAGTTTAAATCTCTTCTCCATGGCCTCGGGCCTAGCTGCCAACCCCAATAAGTATTAGGTCTACTTCCTGTCCACTGACCCAATTGTGTAGAGAAATATTGTTCAGATCCTTGGTTTCTCCCATGGGGTGTTGCCCTCAAAATATCTGGGGATCTCACTGGGGGTGGGAGTGCTGAAAAAAGCTTCATGGCAAGAACTCCTTAATAGAATGAAGCAAATGCTCTCTAGCTGGGTTCTTAGACCTTTAAACCTTCCAAGCCAGCTGGTTCTCGTCAAAGCCGTGCTTCATGCCATGCCAATCTTCCTTTTTTCGATTCTTTCAGCTCCCAAGTCTGTTCTCTAGGAAATAAGGAGTCTTTAAAGGAACTTCCTATGGGGGAACAGGGAGGGAAAAGCCAAGTTTTCTCTGGTTAGTTGGGAGGGAATTTCCAAACCCAAGGATCATGGAGGTCTGGGGCTTAGATACCCCGATGTCATGGCTAAAGTTCAGGGGGGGGAAGTGCGGTGGAGATGGTCCAATTACTCATACGAACCCTGGGCCAAGCTTTCAGATTTCAAGTACGCCAAAGAAAAGCCCAAAGAACAATTAGTTCATCTCAATGCTGATATTCCTGGCTCGCCAATTTGGCGAAAAGTGATGTGTGGGAGACGTTTGGTGCATGACCATTGCTTCTAGGAGATAAGGAATGGAGAAAGTGCTAATTTCTGGGAGGATTCCTGGAATCAGTAGCCAAAGTTGGGTAATGATCAGAGATGGCTCCAGCTACGAGACAGAGGTCAGGAAGTTGGGAGAATTAAATTTAATCACTATTGGGGAGATCATGACTTGGCAGGTCAGATATAGTGGAATTATCAGGTTTGTCCTAACCATGACTATGCTAAGGACCTTAGATCATTCTAGGAGGAACTACAACAACATTTTGTCCAGTTTAGGAGAGAGCCAGATAATCTTCACTGGGGCTATTCCGAGAAGGGGTATTTTAGCACCAAGGAAGCCTATAACATTATAATCCATAATAATGAGGAGGAGAATGGTGTTTGGAAGAAAATTTGGTCCACTAACCTATGGTCAAAGGTGGCTATGTTCTCGTGGCTTGTTTCCAAAGGACGTATTCTAGCCAGAGAAAGTCTTAAGAAATGGGGTATCCTGGACCCTTCTTAGTGTCCTATGTGCTGTCAGGGAGAGGAAAACATGGGTCACCTTCTAGATTGATGCACCTTTACGGAATCCATTTTAGATATAGGTTCTTTGAACTTCAGAATAAGTGTTAGACATCATGGGATCTCTCCTCAAAATCTAAAGGATTGGCACCCCAAGGCCTTAAAAAATAGGATCATTCACGGGCCCTGTGGGAGGATTTTCCAGGTATGGATCTGTGGTGTATATGGAAAGAGAGGAATGGGAGGATCTTCAAGGATAGAAGGAATAATTTTGATGAATTTTGGACAAAACTACATGAAAACATTCTATCTTCGATCCATATCAGTCAGTGGGATGATGAGGATAAGATCATCCCTCGGGAGGAATTTCATGTTACAGCGAGCTCAGGAATTGATAAATCCCAGTTGGATGGTCTTAGGATCAAAGTAAAGATCTGTAAACCTACCAGCTCATCGCTATGGTCTCCTCCCCCAGCCCGGGTTTTCAATCTTAATTTTGATGGTGCCTCGAAGGAAAACCCAGGTCCAGGAAGATATGGCAGTGTTTGCAGAGATGCTAATGGCAAGGTGCTAGCAATTTATCTAGGGGCCATTGGCTCTTAGACTAACAATTCTGCAGAATTAGAGGGCCTGATTCATGGATTTGAATGTTTGAGAGATGGATGCTGGTTTCCTGCAATAATCAAAGGTGACAACAACATCCTGATCCAGATGGCAAAGGATCTGGAAAATGGAAAGACCACGGAGTAAACATCTGTCAGTTAGCATCTTGCAAGTCATCTGGATTACCTTAGACTCCTGCTTGGAATCCATCCGACAGTATCCTCCAGCCATGTTTGCCACGATGTCAACAAGGTGGAAATTTTGGTTTCAAACATTAACATGGACATAGGGATGAGGCATCGAAGGGGTCCTCTGGAATATTTCCTCTTTGAAAACTGGTCCTAGATCTGTCGATAGGTGGTAGATTGTGACTACATGTTTATCCCTCAGATGGTTCATGTTAAGGATAGTAATTATTCAGAGGGTAGAGAATGAGAGCAAGCCCATGATATCATGACATTATGACATGTGAGGTCACATGGCCTAAGGCCCTTGTCAGGTTGAGGCAGGCTCAGGAGGTCGTGTCTCAGTATGGTCTCATGCATAAAGAGATGAGGAAGGCAGGTAGAGATCGGTGTAAAGATTTGTTCTTAAATTTACAAAGGATAATAGTTAGTAGTTGCAGTACGATGGACGTCAGGAGAATGATTGGGGTGATGTATGCAGGGTACATGTTGGTTGTTTTTATGATGTCGCCCTTCCCCATTTATCCGGGGTAGGATCTGCCACCTTTCTTTGCTTTCCGCTGCGATTTTGTTATCCTATGCAATTTGGGTTTGGGGTCTATGAGTGTTCAGAGGAAACCCTATAGAGTGGGGTTTCTTCTTCATATAGTAGGAGGTGGAATTTTGGGTTGTCTGGTTATCATGGCTCCAAAACAGTCTTTGAGGCGTGAGGGGGGTTGGGGACAATTTTTTGTCAATCAGGATGGCAAAGGCAAGGTTCTCATTTGGAATAAGGAGGAGGGACACCATGCTTTGTGAGCCTAGGTGAATGCTCAGGTGGCTGCTGAAACCTTTAAAGACCATGTGCCCCTAGCCATTCGGTTGGAAATTGACAATTTGGTTAGGAACCTTTGGGAAGAGGTTAAGGAAATTCCCACTAAGGAATTGCACAAGGAGGTTGCAAACTGGGTACTTCACCTAGGAAACATGGCGGGTCGCGCGTCTGCATATGACCACATGTTAATGATGTATTGGGTCAATATGTAGTTGCTTCGGTACTTTGCTATGGTCCAAGAAGCGAAGCAGTAAGGTGACGAGGATCCTATCAGAGCATGGAAAGAGCATAAGCATGAATGTCATCTGATGCATAGGAAGTTAGATATGGTGGCTGCCTATTTGGGTATTCCTTTTCACTCGGTGAATAGTATGTAGCTGGAGACTGCTAAACCTGAGGTGAAGGTGACCAAATGTGAACATGAGCTCGGTCACGGCTCGACAGGTTCTTCTGTGTCTCCTGGAAAGCAATGCATGTCGGTTGATGTGCCCTCTGCTGTGGGCTCCATTCGGGGTCTCCCTGGTCTTAAGAGGGTTTGAAATATGGTTTTTTCTTTGATGTTATGTTTTCTTTTCTTTGTTTCATCTTTGTAATGGCATGTGGCTTCTCGTCTCAGCCTATTATTTTTTGTAATCGGGGGGCTATAGTAGGTAGCGGCATTTGGTTGTATATTTTTGGCAGTTTTGGGTTTCTACCTGTCCACACGGTAGGAATGATCCTGACTGGTGCCGAGTGGTGGTGAGATTCTCTGCAAGTGGATCGGTCTTAGTGTTCTCTTCATTTTGTAATTAAGTCCGTTTGATGTAATATAATGTTTTTTATTTACAAAGAAAAACATCCTTAAATACTTAACCAGAAAATGTACTAGACATGCAAGGGAAAAATCAAGAACCTCATACCTGCAAGGTGAAGCTATTTCAATGGCTGAAAACCTACACACTCAATTACCCAACATTAACAAATTCACAGATTGATCTGACCTTTGTATAGATAACCAAATCATTTGGTAACTACCACATTCCACCCAACCATGACCCGAAACTGTTCTTGGTTTTAATCTGGATCCCCCCGAACTGGTTCCAACATGCAAGTAGCTTAGAGCTCCTAAGGTAAGGCTTCCCTAAGTGGGATATATGGTTCTAAATAAGTTCTCCTCTTTCCTCTTAGGAAAATGTTCTCCAAGAACTCTCTTGAGACTAATCAAGAAGAATAGCGATTCACCAAAAAGATGGAAGATCCCCAAACCTCTCTTTGGATTGGGTATTTATAGCCAGAATTTTCAGTCAAAGGGGCAATTAAATCAAGAATCATTTGATTTCTTTATTTAACCTTTTTATTTAATTTAGGCACTTTTAATTTTTAACTTAGGAACTTTTAACTAGTTCCTACTTGGACTCGTGTAGGTATTTTAATATTTCATTCTCTTTTAGTAATAATAATAATAATAGATGGAGCCTTTCTTTCTTTCTTATATTATTAATATTATTACTATGCTTAATCTTTATACATACCATGTATAAAATATATACTTATATATATACTATCTGTTAACATTTTTCTTTAGGTACCATATAACATGATCCCTAAACTTAGGACACTTTCTTTATTAAGGACGTCAAGTAGGTTGTTAGGTCTAATAGGCTAGGAAACTCTAAACATACTTGCATGTTGGATTCCCTCATATAACATGGTAGTTCTTCAGTACTTGATGAGATAGAGAAATTCTAAATTTTATTTAATCACTTATAAATAAGTTAGATGAGATCGATATTTTATTCGAGTCATTTTCACTCGACATAATTAATTCTTTTCAGTAACTCCTAGCTCTTATCCAGAGCCCATACTCAATGCTAAATAATAGGGAGTTACAAACTTAGTGCAATTCTATAGCTCCTCGCTAAACACTAATGCTAGTATGGACTTGCAGGATACACCTAGGGATACAATGGACAAGGATCCAATGTTCCAGAGATTATTCTCAACATCAACTTGGAAGGCTCCAGGGCTTATGCCCAACACTTCCAATTATCTTTTCATGTGCTTCAGAGCTTCCTGCTCAACAAAAATGTTTTCATAATTCATTTGTTCTAGAGCTCCTCGCTCAATAGAACAAAACACTCATGTGATCCAGAGCTTCTCACTCAACACAACATAAACACTCATGTGTTCCAAAGCTTCTCGCTCAACACAAACATTCAAATACTCATGTGCTCTAGAGATCCTATCTCAACAAAAAAACATCTCATAAATCATGTGCTTCAGGGTCCACGCCCAACACACAAAATCATACATAAAACATATGTAGCTAGATTACGCCCAATATATCAAAAAAATCATCATGCTCATATGCAGTGGGGTTCTAGACCCAATATACCAAAATAAAACATTAAAGTAACATCATAATCAATGGGACTTATTCCCATAATTGTTAGGTCAAAATTTGGGATATTGCGTCCCTCAACACTTAGAACAACACCATCCCTGGTGTTTTAGGGACTTGAAATGTTATCATTAAACAAGGCAGGGTAAGCCTTTCTCATGGTGGCTTAATTATCCCAAGTAGCCTCATTGGTCTCGAAGTGCTTCCATTTCACTTTCAACTAGACTATGGTGCACTTACTGAGCTGCACCTCTCTCTTGTCCAATATATGAAGAGGTTATGGGGCAAAATCCCCTTCACCTACCACCTGTAATGAGGACCAATAAATCACATGTTTAGTATCATAAACTTATTTCTTTAATAAATATGCATGAAAAACATTATGGAATCTTATGTGAAAGGGTAACGCTAGTTGATATGAAACTGATCCTCTCTTGGCCAGTATCTCAAAGGGTCCACAAAATATAGGTGCTAACTTACCGTACCTTCCCAAGCTCAACGAGCTTCATTTTGCTTTTACTTTGAAATAGACATGGTCGCCTATTTGATAATATTTATCCTTTATTTTCTTATCCATGTATCTTTTCTAGTGGTCTTGTGCTTCTTTAAGATTCACCAAGACCTTGGTAACCAATTGTTCCAAGTCCTTTAATAAGTCAATCCCTAACATGAGCCGATCCATCGGACTATCCCAAGTAACCAATATTCTACACTTATGTCCATAGAGTACCTCAAAGGGATTCATCTTGGTGGAAGTCTGGTATCTATTGTTATATGAAAACTATGCAAGATGTAAGTAATCTCCTCACTTGGTGGGGTTGTTATTGAAATACATCCTAAGCATGCCCTCTATAATCTGGTTTACCTTTTCTATCTGCCCATTTGTCTATGGGTGGTAAGCAATACGAAAGTTCAACTACGTCTCTAATCCGAAGAATAAGGATCTCCAAAAGTTCCAAGTAAACTTAGTATCTCGATCCAAGATGATTGCCTTGGGTATCCCGTGCAATCTAAATATCTCCTTCAAGAAGATATCAGTAATTTGTACTTCCTTGTAGGTCGACTTCACTGGAATGAAGTGTGCTGCTTTTGACAATTTGTCAACTACTAAAAAGATAGAATCATTTTGTTTCTTACTCTTAGATAGAACCGTGATAAAATCCATAGTAATGACCTCCCACTTTCATTCCAGAATGGGTAATGGCTGCAGCAACCCCAAAGGATGTTGGTGCTCATCTTTGACCAGCTATGTTGGCATTTAACTTAGGCCAAAAAAGTGTCTATTAACTGCGGATATCATCTTTTGATATCCCAGATGTCTCGAGTAGGGTGTCTGATGAAATTCCATGAGGATGTTGGACCAAATGTCTCCTCCTTCTGAAACGTACAATCTCTCTTTGAACCATAGCAATCTTGTTTCGTCTACCTTGTACTATTTTTGTTGTTGAAACAACATGTCCTCTTGGACCTTCTTGAGGATTTCTACATAGAAAGGGTCAACTATGTTGGCCGTTATAATCCTCTCTTGTAAATCCAAATCGGTTAAACTTAATGTCACCTCATATATCATATGAGTTCGTTGGATAAAAGCATCATCAATCTTGTTCTCTTTTCCCTTTATATGCTTTAGATCGAAATGGTACTTGCTAAGGAAAGCCAACCATTTGGCTTGCCTAGAATTCAAATCCGGTTGCTCAAATAAATATTTCAAACTCATACTATCTGTCTTCATAAGGAATTTTCTTCCCATGAGGTAGTGCCTCCACATCTTCAAGGTGTGGATGATGGTTTCTAACTCAAGATCATGTGTGGGGTAGTTTTGCTCGTGTTCTTTTAACTTTCATGATTCATAACAGATTGCGTAATCATTCTACAAGAGGACTCCTCCAAGCCCTTCCTTGCTTGCATTTGTGCAAACAATGAAATCGCCATTGGGATCCACAATTCGTAGTATCGGTGCGGTCATCAAAAGATGTTTAATATTTTGAAAACTTTCCTCACACTTGATCTTCCATAAGAATTTATTTGCCTTTTTCTACAAAGCGGTCATGGGATAAGCTATCCTCGAGAAGTTCTCAATGAACTTTTGGTAATAACCGACTAATCTCAAAAAGGATCTAATGTCAGTGACACTAGTAGGGTTAGGCCAATCTTCTATGGATTTAATATTTTTTGGGTCCACTACTATCCTTGTCTAGGAGATGATGTGAGTCAATTACTATATCTGTGGTTTGTAAAAATCACATTTACTAAACTTGGCGTAGAGCTGGTGTTCTTGTAACACCCGTAGCACTATGTGGAGGTGTTCCACATGCTCACTTTTACTATCAGAGTAAACTAGGATGTCGTCTATAAAGACCGAAACAAATTTATCCAGGTATTTACTGAATATACTGTTCATCATACACATAAAGTTCACAGGTGCATTGGTCAACCCGAATGACATTACTACAAACTTGTCGTGACCATACCTTGTACGAAAGGAGGTTTAGTGAATATCATCATCGTGAATCCGTACCCAATGGTACCCAGATCGCAAGTCGATATTTGAAGAGATCTTGGTTCCTCCTACTTGATTGAACAAATCATCGATCCTAGGGAGTGGGTATCAGTTCTTGATAGTCATCTTGCTAAGCTGACGGTAATTGATGCACATACGCATCGTACCATCCTTCTTCTTTATGAAAAGTATCAGTGTTCCCAAAGGGGACACACTTGGTTAGATATATCCTTTTTCAATCAACTCCTACAACTGTAGTTTGAGTTCCACCAACTCTGGTTCACTCATGCGGTAAGGGATTTTGAAGCCGGAATTGATCCTAGTGTCAGTTCTATGGAAAAATATAGGTTTCGTTTCAGTGGTAATCATGGAATTTCATCAGGAAATACGTCCTTGAAATCTACAATAACTAGAAAGTCCTCTATGTGTTTCTCTCTTTCAGCTTCTATGTCTTGGATGTCCAATGCAAACAGTTTGCAGCCTTTCCTAATGCACTTCTTTTCTTGTAAAGCGGATATCTTCCTTACGAAAACTTTCTTTGGTATGCCTTAAATCTTTACTTGATTCCCTTGGCTAACTGTATACAAGACTGACTTGTGTAAGAAATCGAGCATGACATGGTGTTGTTCCAACCAGTCCATGCCAATAGGAAAACCATTTAGGTTTACCTCAAAATGTTTAACTATTTCTCAAATTTTCCGTTTCGTACCTGTGCCAAATCGCTTTAGCCAAGGTTTATCATGTTCAACTTTTCCTAGTTTACATACATCAACAATTTTAGGCAATACATAGCTCCGGCAAGCACCGAGGTCAATCGTTATTGAAATAGAAATGTTCAAGATCTTACCTTCTATCTCAACCATGGTACCTAATGGTCTTCCTATCGGTCATCCAAGGCTGTGTAGATCTGCGGTGTTCTAGCTATGTCCTCTACTGTTGGTTCTTCTTGTAGGTTGTGCAAGACCCCATTGGTCTTGTTCTTGTAGTCTTGGGCATAATGAGGCCCTTGGAATTTCTAGCATTTAATTTACAGCAAGGAAACATTGGCTCCCCCATTTGCTGTTGGCTTGTTAGCATTTGGAGCTAGTACATATGGCTTTGTACCTATTTTGTTGAAGTTCTTGCTAGATGGAAAATTGTTGTTTTGTTTTTTGTACGGTGGTGGGTTAAAACCCAGTTTAGGGTTATCTGAGAAGGTCCTAGACCTGTCTTTGCTTTTGTTAATGGTTTCTTTCCTCCGCTATCCATACTCATAGAAAATCCTAGCTTTGTGTAAGGCGGTGTCAAATGTTTTAGGCATGTCAAATTCAATCCTTTCCTGAAAGTTTGGAGGAAGAAATCCTAAAAAAATGTTGTATTTTTACTTTCTCGTCTTTGATGTATGGTACATAATGGAACAGATCCAAAAATTTGTTAATAAAAGCATCCATAGTCATGGATCCCATACGTAGCTTGTGAAACTCTTTCACTTTTCGGTTGAAGAACCTTTTCGACGTGTATTTCTCCTGAAACATATTACAAAACGTACTCCACCGTATTTCTCTTAACTCATCTTTCTTGGTATGCTTCAAGTCTCTCCACCATCTAGCTTCTTTTCCATTTAAGTTATAGATGGCTAGACGGGCTTTCATTTCGCTGGTGTAGTTATGAACTCATAAATATTTGCTCATACCTAAAAGCCCTTCCTCAACTTTCTCCCCTGTGTTCATCTCTTCTTCATAGGTTAGGGCTTTTATTTTTCGGAACTCTCCCTGGAGATTGTCATCATTTCTCAGTTTCTTTCTGCATGGAGAAAGAGAATCATCACTAGAAATACTGTGATAATCTCCTTCTGGAGGTTCAGGGGTATGTTCTTATTTTCTTTCTTCTATTGGGATACTATCCCATTTATGATAAAATTCTTTCTTGAACCTATTTATGGAATGAGTGGGTTTTACCTGTGGGCTTCCTCCCATCATGCTTCGCAACAATGATTTATTGATTGTTGTTCCTTTCTTTCATTCAAATTATCATCTTCGAAACTATGCAAGTGTGCTTGGACACTTTGTATGGTTTTCATTATGTTAGAATTTAGTTCCACTGCCAGTTCTACTTCCTATGTGGAGATATTCAACTTTTCTTATCGGTTGTTGTCCTCTTCAGTGTTCATGATCTAAACTGTTATTTTAAAATCTTGCAACTGCAAATTTTAATTAATAGGAAAATTTTATGTCAGTTAACAAAATTTAAAAACATACTTTATTTTTCTTGCAATGAATGTTTGGTATGCCCATTTAGTCTCTCAGTGTTGAAACTGGGCTCTGATACTGTAACACCCCGGTTTTGACCCCATGGTATTAAATTGCATATGATGTAAATATTGTATTAAATCATGGTCCGGAGCTTAAGGAAAAGGCCCCACCATGGGTTTAGTGTTCGATGTTTCGGCGATTAAAATCAATGGCGATGGTTTATGTTCTAGCCAGGCACAATGTGTTTGGAGACATCATATAAAATTCAAATTAATGAAAATACCAAAACTAGCTACGCATCGCAACGTTAAAGAGATGGGGCCGTGATTTCACAAGGAATAGGGAGGGGGAATTATTCAAACCTTGAGCCTATGGGGAGAATCCAAATGTCTAAGGTAAAATCCATAAAGTTGTTAGCTACCCTTTTTTCTTGTGCCCAGACATCTAAAAGTGGTTGAAGAAGTTGTCTCCTTGGGATGGGAAATGCATGGAGGTCAAATTCGAATTTGGGAGATCACCCATTTTTGGAAAGTGTGTTTTTGACTTGTGGGGCAAGTAAAAGCTTGGGAAGGCATGCCCAAGCAATTATGCACCCATGAATTTCATTTCTCACCAATTCTCATGGAGTTTTGGCTCCCTCATGCATTAGGAAGATACAAAGCTCTCTCCTCCATGGTTTGGTTCAGGGATGATTTTAAGGAACCATACTTATTTAAAAGTGTATAAATGTTGGCTAATATTACCAATTCTTAAAATGACAACTATAAAATGATTGACGATATTTTTCAAAAAATAATTTAATTTCTAACGATTTTATATCGTTTATATAATAATTTGGCTATTTTTAGGGTGAAAAAATTTTACCCCATCAAAATTGGGCAAAGCAAGGCTTCAAAAAATGCAAAATGGCGAATCTTTTTTGGGAGAAAAACATGGAAAAATAGCCCACTGGGCTAAAATTTGCCCCTAAAATTATCCTTGGTTTGGTTGTCATTTTCTTCCCTTCCCCACACTTAGAATGCAGTTTGGGTGTTGCTGGGGCGAATGGGAAGGAAGGGGCCACGATTTTGGGGTTTCACGAGGACATTTTTTCCCTTATGAGAAAGCTGGGAGTTCTTCTCCACCTTTTTTAGCATTTTTCCCCTTTTCTCCAAGCTTGGAAACTCGTTTTTGGGTTGCCAGTGAGTGGGAGAAGAGACCCACAAATTTTGGGTGTTGTTGAGTTCGTTTTGGCCATGTTAGGACCATAAACAACTCTAGAAAATCGAATTACTGTAAGAGGGATTCTTTCCACATTTTATTGTGCCAGTTGTAATTGCAAATCCCATTTTTGGTAATGCCCAGTGGATGGGAGAATAGATCTGTAGTCTAAGGGTTTGATGATGTCGTTTTTACCTTTGTGAAGCCCAAGAACATTTCCTGAAAACATATTTCCTCATGTTGGGTTTTTTTCCCCAATTGTCATTTTTGTTTTAGTTCCCAAGGACATTTTGTTCATATCCAACAGTTGTGTATGATTATGTTTGATTAAATGGGTTGACTATGTGTTTGATGCAAGTGTGGCTTGGATGGATAACTCCAAGGAACCCATGTGTTGTTGGCTAGTTTCCTTAGCATCCTATAAAACCCAATTTCTTATTGGCTTGTCTAGACAGTCTGTGAAACCCAATGGTGTGTTGGCTTGACTATGTATGTTTTGGTTTTGGGATATGTGTGAGCTTGTTATTTCCCTAGAGACTTTTGGAATCATTTCCAGCTCAGGGGTGGCAGTGATGCTAAAAGATTGATGAGCACACTGGCCTATGGTTGGGTGGAACATGTAGCTAGTTGTGGGCCAACTTCTTTTCCATATAAGTATTCTTGTGTATTTAATCCCTTCAATGAATTGTTTATGAATTAAAATGAACATGATGAATGAATGAATGAAATAAATATGTTTTCTTCCGCTATAAATTGCATTATGCATTTGTTTATTTTTTTATATTAATGCATTCTATTTTTATGTTTATGATCATGGGGCTAGATTTCCTAGTTTGACAACAGCAGTGTGTTGGTTGCATCCTCTCCATATTTGGTATGAGGAGTGGGGAGGTGACAAATACCACTTGTAATGTCCCCAAAATTTGAAAAAAAAAAGTTATTAGAATAGTCAAATACTACATGTGGTGGACATTATCTAAACTTATGTGGAATGTGTTTTACTTTGTTTTACTGCAATGTATTGTTGTAAGCTATTCTTACATCCTTGTCACTATTTTACTGATGCGGTTATTAATGTAATTCTTTGTTGTCGTTATGTTACTTAATATATGAATTCAAAGGTTACATTGCTTACTCATTGGTTATACTGTTTGATTATTGTTTATGAAAGAATTTGACTTAACTTGCATTGCGAAGGGGTGGAGTGGCAGGACTTGTTTCCCTTGTAAACACCTAAAAAGATAACTATTTCTACTTGTCGCTACAGGGATTACTTAGTTCTTTTGAAAATAATGCACTTCTTCCCTTGTCGTGTGTAGGTGCACCTGACGATGAAAATTTGACTATTATGGTGACATAAAGACATACTGTCTACACTGCTTGGTTGAAGAAATAAACTTATAGACCTATCATAGTGATTATGATTATGGTCATTTTACGCAAGGATGGTGTTACTAGCCTATGTTGTACTCGTTACTATTATGGTTTATGGACTTATGACATTGATTTAATTACTTCTGTACCTTATCATTTACATGGTATATGTGATAATGTATATGGATTATCATTTTATAACATGGTCCTTGGTTTATTAAATTCCTTGTGTATAAGTTTGTAAACATAACAATATCCCTCCATGGCATATTTCATATGCCATGGATTATGGTTATACCCTAAGTATATGATATGCATATTGGGGTTTATATGTTACATGGTGTTTAAACATGGCTCTACGTTGGGGGGGGTGGCATGAACTATATTCTTTGGGTTTTGATTTGTAGTAATGGGGGCCAAGGTGGTGAATTAAATGTCCATGGGAAATCGTGGGTCTCAAGCTTACGGCTTGGACTACCATGATGGCTTGGTTAATTTGCAACACGACTGCGTGAGCTCTGCCTCGGGTCTGCTCTATGGTGTGTAGCTTTGGGGTCGGCTGCATTGGAAGGTATGTCTTTCAACCTGGTTTAGCAGCGTTATATTGTTGTTCAGATTGGTGTTTTCGGCATACTTCTCATCGTGTTTTTTTTGTTGTTGCAGGTTACAGGGTCTAGATAGCGTGGGTCGTGGGTCGCCATGGGGTTAACACCATACCCATTACGGGTAAGCCCTACTGTAACAAGTTTAAAACTTGTTCCTTTCCTTGTATGGGTGTCGTGGCAAAGCTTGAAGCTCGTCATTAGTTGAATGCTTAGTCTGGTTTTAATGGCTATGATTTAAAAGGGGTTGTCTATAAAAAATTATGTAAATCATCCACAGATGCGTTTATGACTTGGGGTTTTTGTTTGAGTTTAGCACCTTTGGGCTGGGGCTAAATGTGTTTGGGTTTTGCAAAATGATTACTCCGTTAGTATCGTGGTCATGGCGAATACTTATAGGCTCTGTGACTTGTTCATGTGTTTAACTTTTGGGTAATGGTGACTGTACCATTGCTTGCAATGGTGCAAGGCCTTGGATACATGAGTGTGTAAACTCTTATTTTGGTTTATAAAGGTTATTTGTATCACATTTACATACTTTGTATTATGGTTATGGTTCTTAGTTTGGCACTAGCTTGACTCTGTGTGGTCTTGTAATTCTTATTTAAATTATTTATATGGATTGTTAACAACGATATTTTGGCCTTTAGAGCCATGCCATAGATGGCAATGGCATTCCCACCATTAGAGCTACAACTGTGTAATAGATCAATGAAATATTGTTTATGGTTTGAATCGTGGTTTTTGTTCTTCCCTGTGTATTTAAATGTAAGAGGCCGTGACTGTGGGTTAAACCCTACGAATGAAATGTTGTTGTTATTTTCTTAGCATTGACAGGGTTTTGATGGGTTATGATAGTGTTTAACTTTTTTCATTCAAATGGTCGCGAGCCACGAATTGGTTACAGCGTGTAATCAATTGGGGTTTTAATCTTCTATGTAGAGATAAACTGAAATGTTTTATGGACTGTGTATGTGATTTTAATAGTGTGGTCTGTATATTTTATAGATGAAACGTTACATCGTTTGGTAGGATGGCAGCGAATCCTACACGATTCGATATGGTGATTTCTAAATTATTAAGGGTGAACTCCACAGGATTCGATCCTGGGTCACGATGGTTGTAAACGGTGGTTAATGTAATGACTTGTTTAGGTATTCATGCCCATAAGAATCGATCCCGTGACCTCTGTTTATTTATGTTATGTTTTAATGAGTTCTGTGCATAACATTATGATTGATTTATTATGTTGCAAGTTTCCTTATGGTATACGATTTGCATAAGTGTATTTTTTGTATTAGATATATGGTTTGGTTATTATGAAGGAGGCCTTAGGCCTACATACCTTAGAGATATTTGATAGTGTAGCTTGCTTATTTGATTTAATGTTTAGTATTGTTTATTTATATAATGTAACTTCAAACCATTAGAGGTCTCCATTAGAGGTCTCCATTGCTTGACTGTTTATTTGATTTAATATTTATTCTTAAGTATGAAATGATTCGTTTATAGTGTTGTTTATTTAATTTGTTATTTGATTTTAATTTTGTTTATAATAAATAATGGTGATTATTTACTTCTTAGTTTTGTTTAAATTTATATTCTAGTTTAATGTGTCTTATAATTAAGTTCTAAAGTTTTGCTCAGAACTATAGATACTAGTTGGTCTATTTAATTTTAATTATAGGCCTACTCGCAATATTAAATTTGCGAGTAGAATCCATAGAGAGAGAGAGAGAGAGAGAGAGAGAGAGAGAGGCTCTGTTTTAAGAAGTTCTAGGTTTTGTAAAAATAACTTTAAAACTAGGAAATAAAGTAATATTTTTTTTGGAAGAACAAAACCCTAACATATTTTTAAAGAGAAAATAAATTGAAGTCATAGATTTAGAAGTAAAACATAAACCCTTAAATATTCTAAACATGAAATAAGTTGAAGACATAGTTTTAGAAATAAAACATAATCCCTTAATTTATGTAGATGGAAACAAATATCAAAAATGATCTAGGGAACAACATCCTTCAATACTTAACCAGAAAATGTACTAGACATGCAAGGGAAAAATCAAGAACCTCATACCTCCAAGGTGAAGCTATTTCAATGGCTGAAAACCTGCACACTCAATTAGCCAGCATTAACAAATTCACAAACAGATCTGACCTCTATATAGATAACCAAATCACTTGGAAACTACCACGTTCCACCCAACCATGACCTGGAACCGTTCCTGGTTTTAATCTGGATCCCCTCGAGCTGGTTCCAACATGCAAGTATCTTAGAGCTCCTAAGGTAAGGCTTCCCTAACTGGGATATCAGGTTCTGAATTAGTTCTCTTCTTTCCTCTTGGAAAAATGTTTTCCAAGAACTCTCTTGAGACTAATCAAGCAGGGTAATGATTCACCAAAAAGATGGAAAATCTCCAAACCTCTCTTTGGCTTGGGTTTTTATAGGAAGACTTTTTCGATCAAAGGGGAAGTTAAATAAAAAATCATTTGATTTCTTGATTTAACCATTTTATTTAATTTAGGCATTTTTAATTTTTAAAAGTGCCAAACTTTTAACTAGTTCCTACTTGGACTCTTATAGGTATTTTAATATTTAATTCTCTTTTAGTAATAATAATAATAATAGATAGAGACTTTCTTTATTTCTTATATTATTAATATTATTACTATGCTTACTCTCTATATATACCATGTATAACATATATATATTATATATCATTTGTTAACATTTGTCTTTAGGAATCATATAACATGATCCCTAAGCTTATGACACTTTCTTTATTAAGGCCGTCAGGTAGTTGGTTAGGTCTACTAAGATAGGGAACTCTAAACATCCTTGCATGTTCGATTTCCTCGTATAACACGGTAGTTCTTCAGTACTTGATGAGATACAAAAATTCAAAATTTCATATAATCACTTATAAATAAGTCATATGAGATCAATATTTTACTCGAGTCGTTTTCAATCGACATAATTAATTCTTTTCAGTAACTCCTAGTGCTTATCCAGATCCCATACTCAACGCTAAAAAACAGGGAGTTACAAACTTAGTGCAATTCTAGAGCTCTTCGTTGAACACTAATTCTATGATGTACTTGTAGGATACACCTATGGATATAATGGCCAAGGATACGGTGTTCCAGAAGTTATACTCAACATCAACTTGGAAGGCTACAAGGCTTATGCCCAACACTTCCAATTATCTTTTCACGTGCTTCAGAGCTTCATGTTCAACAAAAAGGTTTTCATAATTCATGTGTTCCAAAGCTCCTCGCTCAACACAATAAAACACTCATGTGTTGTAGAGCTTCTCGCTCAACTCAACATAAAACAACTATAAAAAATGGGCAAATCCACCGGCTTCCAACAACTAAAAAAAATGGGCAAATCGCCTCAGGTTAAATCGCCCCTTTTGTTTTATACACCATCAACAGATTTGAAATTTTAAAAGGAATATATGGACAAATCGTCCCCACATGAAGTGACAGGTTGACTCTATTCACATACAGAACGGAAAAGACAAGGCCATAACCAACAGTTTCATAATTAAGAAAACGAAGACTATAGGTGGACATCAACAGGTTCGAATTCGAATTCAAATCTTTTAACATTATATTCCATTTTCAAAAACAAATTATCCAGAAATGCCCTTTTTTCCAAAACTTAAAAATAAACCAGAATCCATCATTTTTGCAAACTATAAAAACTTGTATATCCTCTTTTTTCTAATGCGAAGTTCTTGAAAAAAAAATATGTAACTTGGTCAAGTTTTTGATAATTACCGAGATAATAAGAGCTTTAAAACTACGCCCCCAATCGCTATCCTGACAAAACACCCATGTTCCAAAATAAATAATGGTGAGATTATCAACCATTTTGATTTATGTTAAACATTACATAAAATGACAATAGATTTTAAACAAATCAATATATTTTTAAATAAATTAATAGATCTTTAAACAAATCTTTAAATTTAAATTAAAAAAAATTCTACAAGCAGTACCTTTGAATCTTGATAATGCTTTCCAAGAATGTGTCCAAAGTCTCCAACTCCAGAGTCCAAGGGCTTCTAGGCTCCACCTCCACCCTTCAAGTTGAACTTCCAACTTTCAAATCATCTAGTTGAGCATTGAACACTGAAATTTGTACTATGTTGATGCTATTTACAGTAATTAAAAAATAAATAAAAAAATAGAAAAATCATTGTTAAATGGTTTTTTTTGTTTTCAGGAAAAAATCAAGAAAACCTACAAAATAGAAAAGCATGAATGATGAAAATAATAATAACTTAACATTTTTTTTAGTGAAAGTATGGTTGGAATTTGGAAAGTATAATTTTATATAATAATAAGATAAAAATATTGATATTACTAATTTACTAGGAGTAAATTAGTAATTTATAATGAAGTTTTAGTAATTTTGTTGCCTTTCAAAAATAATAGTAATATAATGAAGTTTTGAAAATTTATTGGTTTTCAAAAAAGTTTAGATAATAAATTCACCTTTCAGAAAAAACAGTCTACTAAAATTGTTAACAGTATTTGACTATCAAAATGGATCATGAATTTTTAAGAGTATTTGACTGTCAAAATGGATCATGAAGGTCATTTTGCCGAAAGCAGGGTTGGAATTTCAAATGGCGGACACCCGTCAAAATTGCCGGTAACAATCAAAAGCTGAAACGTTTTCTGTAGTGTAAGCCAGATTTTGACGGTTTTGGTAAAATCTTAGCTGTATTTGACGGGTAAATTGACCCATGATGGGCATTTACCCGTCAAATTCCATCCCTGGCCGAAAGTTGTTTAATTTACCTCGATATGGACGATGATTAGTCACGTCCTGATCATGACGCTGAAGAAGACATAGATATGCATTGTAATATAATAATAATAACAAAATGGAAATTCATACTTTTCACTGTTCAGGAGCATTGGCATTTGCGGTTGGTGACTCGATCAGCTCAGCAGCCCTTCCACTGAACGACAAGAATTACATACATCCTCGTTTACTTTTCAATAAACAAAGTGGTGTTTTCACAAATATTTGTTGAAGGTGGAGCACAAAGCTCAAGGGCGGCCACAAACAAAGTATGACTACGACTCGATTTTGACTGTTGTATTTTTGCATTTATGAGACAAGGCCAAGGCATCTGACAATTTGACTCCTCACGGGCTATTGGAGCAATAAAGACAATAACAATAGAATAAATCGAAATGTATTGTGAGGAGTTGCTTGAAAAGAAGTTGTCAACCTTATGATGTTTTTTTTTAATATTTTTATTTTATTCTAAAAGTATTGAGTAGTTTTTTTTATATGATATTTTGCTAATTTGATGGATTATATAAATAAACTTCAAAAATAATCATAAAACAAAACCCAAAAAACATTAAAATTATAATTTTCAATAATATAAATTAATAAACCATTTTTACAATCTTAATATATATATAATGTTTTTTATCTTCATTGTAATGAAACATTAAAATTATAATTTTCAATGATATAAATTAATTAACCATTTTCACACTCTCAATATATATATAATGTTTTTTATCTTCATTGTAATGATTTTATTATTTATTGATAAAATGATAATGATGTTGCCTATACATATTGTTACCTCTCATTTTGTAGAATAGCAATGAGAAAAAAAGTAAATAGCAATGAGAAAAAAAAGGAAAATAATATGTTTTCATTCACATGTTTGAAGACATTAGGTGGGGTTTATTCCTATTGTTTATCAATCCTTGGTGAATATTATGAATACCTACCCTAAGAATATATCCTAGTGCATCACATACTATATGCAAAGACACCAACAAAGTTAAGGATAAAGTTGTGAGAAAAGGAAAGAGGAATGATGCAAATACACCAACAAAGTTGAGGATAAAATTTTCATGGGAAAGGAAATAATAATAATAATAACAATAACAACAACAACAATAATAACATTTACAACTTGTATTTTATTTGTTAATTAAATATATTGATTGAATCATTAATTGATGGTCTTTTTATATAAATAAAAAACAAGTGAAATGTTATAAATGTATAGATAGAGAAATGTGCAATAATTTTTTTTTATTATAACTTTTTTTTTCAGAAGAAAAAAGTATGTCCTTGATATTCATATTGAATCAAAGGGCATCTAACGTGCCTTCCCAGTATATGGGTAACATACACTGACATTGTAGTTGTGGATATATATTTCAGTAGCAAACTGAAAGAGTTACAACCCCTGCGAGCAGAGTGGGGACTAGAGCAGAAACTGCATACATTTCCCATCAGTAATAAAGATATTGTTATGACCATATCCACTGTGAACCAAAAAGAGAAGCTCAGCCATCTAAAAGAGTCCTCTCCATCACAATCACCAAGGTGCAATAAAAGAGGAGGTCCAGCACTGGGCTCAAAAAAGCATAAAACTATCTTGTGAGGTCAAATGACCATCATAAAATTCAGAATAAAATCCCGATCCCGGAGCACAAGAAAGGGCTTTTTTAGATAGCAGTCAGCAGTCTGATTGTGTTCACGGTAGACATGGCAAAATGACAGCTCAAGGAAGTATGTACAGATCTTCTTGATGTCCCTACACCAATGGATAAGCTCAGGTGGTGTGAGGGAAGCAGTACCCTTTTCCCAATTGATGATGACTATAGAGTCGCCAAATATCTGGAGCTTGGGTAACCCCATCATTTGGGATGTATGCAATAGGGCCCAGAGCCCAATTAATTTTTCCCTAGTGTTGGTGCTGAGTCCAACCCCCAAAGCAAACTCGAAGGAGTATGACTCATTCAGGTGCAAACAAAATCCAACCCCACCATTATTATCGGCAGATGCTCCATTCAAAAAACCACAGGGGTAAGCAAGAGTAGGTCCTAGTCCTTTAGCTCTAGGTTTTTTGGCTCTAGTGACAGTAGGGCAATAGAGCTGCGAGGAGTATGAGATCTGATGGAGTAAATTGATAACAGATACAGTTTTCCATTCAAAGATAGATATGTTCCAAGCCTTCCATATTGTCCACATGGTGAGGAAAAAGAGATAGAAGTATCCAGAATGCTTAGAGAAGGAGACAGTCCACATATCCAGGAAGGAGCAGATACTATTAGACTGGTGAGGAGGGGACAAATGGTGCTGTTCCAAGAGGACAGAGAGTAAATTATTCCAAACAGGGTAGAAATAAAAGAGGTGTTCGACACTTTCTATGTCCATTTTGTAGAGGATACAAAAACCAGGCCTCGACCATCCGTGTTATTGAAGGTTGTCCCAGGTAAGTAATTTGTTCTGCAATGCCAGCCATATAAAACAACAAATTTTCCAGCGAAGAGTGTTGTTCCATACAAGTGCAAGAAGTTTGTTTCCATCCGGTGGGGAAGATGCATTGATAATGAAATCATATATCAGTTTGGTAGACACAGTTCCATTAGATCATTTGAAAGACCAAGTCAGAGCATCTGATTGATCAACAAGTCGTAAGCCACATGTTTCCAGTCCCCTCATGAAAGAATTCCAAGCATCCTTCTAGACACCACCAACATTGAGTTCCTCAGCAGAATACCAATATTTTTGAGCATCCGGGAGGGTATTCCGAGCCTGTGCAAGTGTCACTATATGCAAATCTGCCAAGTACTCACAAAGCCCCTGTGGAATCGAGAGGGAGTTGGATACACCAACAATCGGATCAATACCAAGAAGAACTTTCTTACCATTTCCAACTTGCCAAGCAAGATGCCTACCAAGCCACATGAGAGTGAGCAGGAATCCTTTCCATATAGCAGATACGCCACGAGACAAGAAATTTTTGCCTCTAAGCCATGACTCAACCGTGCACATCTTCAAATATTTACTGATAATAACACAGTGCCATAAACCATCATTTTGGAGTACTAGCCATAAATTCTTCAATCTAAGTGCAATACTGAACCAGTGTAACTGCTTGATACCCCAGCCACCATGTACTTTAGGCCATGAAAGCACTCTCCAGTTGGTCAAGTGATACCGTCACTTATGATCCGAGGAGCCCCAGAGGAATGCAAAGGAAAGACTCCTGAGCTTGTTTAAGACTGAAACAGGGATGGGGGCTAGTCCCATCCAGTAGACAGGTATACTGGTCAAAACCGCTTGCACAAGAGTCAAACGGCCCCCAAGGGAGAGAAGCTTGTGATCCCAATGTGAGATTTGGTGTTCAAATTTTTTAATCAGCCAGTGCCAGTCACGAACCCTATAGCCTAAAGACTTGAGAAAATAGTCGAGATACATAAATCCTGTAGAGATTGGCTCCATCTTGTAAGGCATAGCCTTTGAAATCTCAGAACGGATATCAATATCCACATTGTTATAAAGAAAACAGGAATTGTCAATACTAATACACATCCTAGATGCCTTGCAGAATTTGCTAAGATTGACATCAAAGGCCATCCATTCAGATAAGGAACCAGTACCCAATAAGATCACGTCGTCAACAAATAGGAGATGAGTAAGGGAAAAGGTTGATGAGATCTTAATACCTTTGATGAGTCCGTGATCTCTAACATCTACAATCATAAGACTGAGCCCCTCTATCACAAGTATAAAGAGCAAGGGCGAGAGGGAACAGCCCTGTCTGATACCTCTGGAGGCTGAAAAGAACTTTGACGGAGTACCATTGATAAGCACTGCAAAATTTGCTGATGAAATATAGCCCATTATCTAGTTAACGACAAGGAGAGGGATCCCATTTTGGATCAGTATAAGCTTGATGAATGACCAATTCACCTGATCAAAGGCCTTCACCAAGTCCAGTTTAAGGATAAGAGCACAAGAATTCTTTGTCTTGACAGAGTGAAGGGCCTCTTGTACAATACTAATGGGTTCCACGATCTGACGATTTTTAAAAAAACCAAATTGTTCAATAGATATGTGAGAATCTAGGAAGGGCTTAAGTCTCACAGCAATGACCTTAGATATCAATTTGTAGAGGAGATTACACAGGGAAATGGGCTTGAAATCCGTAAAGGAAGTAGGCTTATCTCTCTTGGGGATAAGTGTCAGAAAGGTGGAGTTAAGTGACGGAGGGATACAGCCCGATACCCTGGTAAAGTCCACAGCAGAGAGAAGTTCTTCACCCAACAAATCAAAGAAGTGGAGATAGAATTCGACAAGCCAATCATATGGTCCAGGGCTGCTGTCTTTCTTGAATGAGTGAAGGGAAAAATCAACTTCAGATAGAGAGACCGGTTGAGTGAGACATGAAGCATCAATAGTGGAGATCATAAAAGGGTAAAAAGAAATGATGTTGAGCTGTTCCAGACTACAGGTCTTATTGTCATCTTTGAATATATGTGCAAAGTGTTCCTGTCCCAATACCTTTAACTCAGATTCATCCTCA
Source organism: Pseudotsuga menziesii (assembly GCA_001517045.1). Classification (NCBI taxonomy): domain Eukaryota; kingdom Viridiplantae; phylum Streptophyta; class Pinopsida; order Pinales; family Pinaceae; genus Pseudotsuga; species Pseudotsuga menziesii. Next base: position 16,862 of record LPNX010019358.1, on the reverse strand, counting down.
ACACACCTTCCCCCTTCATCCAATAGGGACCAAATGGAGTTTTGGTTTCTCCTGCCATAAGCAACTGCATGAAAGTACTTGGTGTTAGAGTCACCTTCTAGTGCCCATTTGGTATGGCTTTTGAGCTACCAGGTCAATAGGTGGTGCTCCAAAATCTTCTTCTTTTTGGTCCTGAGTTGAGACAGGGATAATTGTTCCTCCTAAGAGAGGATACCAAAGGAGGAGCTGGATAGTAATGCACCAATCTCCAAATCCAGTCTCTTCGAATTAGCATCCATGCGAGAACTATTGTCTTTAATCCAGTCCTTTACATCCCTCTTGAGAGAGCGAATTTTATTTGAGAGGTGGTCCAACACCGAGCCAGGTAATGTGGGTGATAGTTTGGGCCATCTATTTGAGAGACAAGAAGAGAAGTCCTGGTCCAAGAGCCAAGATCTATTGAATTTAAAGGGGTAGTTGCAGGAACCCTGAGATTTATTATGTTCAAAACAGACAAGGAAATGATCAAAAATATCAGAGTGGTGAGTCCACACCCTATGTATTAAGAGGGAGGGGATCAATGAGGAGGCAATTAAGAATCGGTCGAGTCTTTTGCTGATTCCATGATCCCCCACCCTTCCGTTCCTCCAGGTGGGTCCAGCAGTAGAAGGGGCAACATCAAAAAGTCCCACAGAGTAAAAAAGGTTCTTAAAGAAGGATGCAAGGGGATCGAGTACAGCCCTAGTTCCCCATATCTTCAAAACATTCATGGTCAAGTTAAGGTCTCCACCCAGGATCAGGTGAGGAGAATTGAGTAGTCCCCCCTGAGAATCCTATCCCAGAAGTTTTCCCTGTCCTTATAGGGACCATAGCAGTTGATGATATCAAGAATGGCAACCATGCCTCGGAATTTGGCCTTGACTAGGATACGAGCAAGGGTCTCATAAGCACGGCATCTCACCTTTCTAGGGTTCCAAGCAATGAGAAGCCTCCCTGAGAGACCAGAGGCACTAGTGGCACAAAATTCCCAATTTGGAAGGAGCTTAGAGAAAGCATGCATAGCTGGGTAAGTACTACACATATTCTCTTGGAGAAGGATCATATCCAGGCGAATAGAAAGAAAGAGAGAGCGGAGGCTGCTCTGTTTGGTCTTTCCCCCCTAGACCCCTGACATTGAGAGAAAGGATCAGCATTAATGAAAAATGGGGTGGGGAGGAGATGCTCTAAGTCCCCAATAAATATGCCCTCTTGCAGCATCCTTAATGTGAACAGAGAGAGGGATGTATGGAGGAGAGGCTGAGGAGAGGTTATCAGTGAAGCCCTTTTTTTCCTTCTTCTTCTTTCTAATAGTCACATTCTCGAATTGAATCAAGTTGAGGTGGAGGATATTGGGGGAAGACGGAGTAACAACAAAGAATATTGGCAACATTTTATGTAGGGCAGGATCCATGAAAGAAGGGGAAGAGATAGGACTACGGGGAGATGAGGGTATAGGGGGAGAGGAGGGAGCTGTGGGAAGTGGAGGAAAATCGTCAAAAGAGGAGAGCTTAGGGACCACAGGAGACAGTGATGCAATCGGAGGAGAGACAGGAAAGGAATTAATAAGGTCGACAGAAGCTAGAGCCGTAACCGGTGACAAAGGTGTGGGCTCAACTGATGCCCGATCGACATAGTCATCAGAGGGGGCTAAAGGATAAAAGGGGGAAGAGTGTGGGGATTCCCTAGAACCAACACCCAAAGGAATAATGGGAGATACCGCATAGAGGGTATCGTCCATAACGAGGCCAATATCATGTACAGTGGCAGGAGCACCAACCAATACATCAATATCATCAATCATAGCATTTGAGACATCCCCGAAAAGGGAAAGGGATTGTGAATACATACCTTTTTTAGCATCCTTTGATAGAGAGGAGTCGACTGCAGGACAGATTGTCTGGGGTACACTCAGACCAGAGTCGGGAGGAGAATTCCTGAGTGATGGGCAACTTCTCCGAAGGTGGCCCGTATTTCTACAGTTACTGCACCGAAATGGGACGTGCACATAGTCCAACTTCTGGATAAAAATACGATCCTTACATAGAATTTTGACATCAGTAGGAAGACCCAAGGAGATATCCATCTCGACTAGGACCCGAGCAACCCTTTTGTCAAATGACAGGTGGAAGTCTTCATCAACAGCCACGAATATTCCGATAGTGTTTGCAATGCCCTCGAGAATATGGAGACTCCAGAGAGGAAAGGGAAGGTGTGGCAGTAATACCCAGAGGTGGCGTTTCGTCACCCTCTCCCGGATAGGATCGAAGTGGGTATGCCAATGGCCCAGGACTAAAGACCCTGAACCAATATGCCAGGTCTTCTCCAGAATGAGGGATGCATGGTCAGCTTCCAAGAAGACAAATACAATCCAGCCATTGGATAGGAGGCTAATGGTCAGAGTATAAGTCAGTAAAGGCTTCCAAAAATCAGTGGCCCAGTCAATCCACGCCTGCTTGCCCAGTCTGCAGTATTCAAGACGACCTATAAGCGCCCGAGAGCACATAGATGAAACTCTGTCCATGAAGATGCCGTGTCCCAGCACGAAGCGGAACTTTCCTTCATGAGTCTTGATGTTTTTTGCATGTCTTCTACAACAGGAAAAGGATGAGGAACCACCCTTGTCCATGGTGGACCAACTCTCATGAAACAATCGACGAAAGGAGAAAACTAGACAGCGAATACCAGCCCAAAATAGGGTAAGAAGGGGGGCTAAAAACCCTAACCCTAATCCTGAGCAGTATCAATAGAAGAGATACTGGGATCAGCGCACAGAACCCCAAAGTCTGAAAATAGCCCGAAGTGACGACCATCCAAGAAAGAGTAGTCACAAATATACCGAAACCGTAGTGGCCACAAAGATACCCACATGAGGGAAAACTGGGTCAACCAAAGGTGCTACCATGGGGATCAACCACCAAGACAGACCACAAGAAACCCCGACAAGGAGTGGCAGTTAGAGACCAAATAGGAAACCGGGAGCCCCAAACCCAGAATCTAAGTGGACATAAAAACCACAATGAAAACCGGGACAGAACACAACAACCAACAAGTAGAGGAGACCGAGATATGGGCAAAACCCACCAGGCAGGTCAAGGGTAGAGTAAGGGTTTCCACAAGCCCAAAAAGAAACCCTATAGAAACCACGGCTAAAAAATCAGAAAACCGTGCACAAAGGTCAGAACCGACAGAACCCAAGAAAACCAGAGGAAATCATGGAGCCCCAGAAGTCAACCCCTACGTAGACAAGAAAACCCATGCAAGGTGATGGACTAGGGATACCAAAAAACCAAAAATACAGACAAGGACGTCAAACTACCGAGGCAGCTAAGAAAGGCGATCTCCTTCCCACTTGTTTGAATTGGTTGGTACTAGACCCCCTGGTAAGGGGAGGGACTCCAATAAGCCACCATCTGTAAGTTGACAGGAACAAAGAGAAACCCAAAAACCCCAAGAGCACATAACTGAAAGAATGGAGTAACAACCAGAAACAGTGCCCGAGTCAAGTGTTCCGACGAAAGAAACGCAGGAAGGGTTACAGCTAGCTGGGGTAACATGGAAGCATACAAGGGATACCACCATTACCATGACGGCCCGAGAACCACACCAGCAGAGAAATCGCCATTTCTCCCCAGGTGAGGACCTCTACAACATTGTTTGTTTCTACTCCTAATACCCACATGAAGGTTCCTAAAGTTCAAGAATTTGAAATACATTTGTTACCATTTTTTTATTATTATAACTTAACATGGAATAAAGTGGTTTCTTTAAAGAAAAAAAACATGGATGAATATGCGTTCGAATATTATAAACCATTAACATTTTTATATCAAAATAAGTTTAACAAATTTTTTTCTTAAAATATAATTAATTCTTACATTTTTTTTATCTATAATGAATAATTATTAGTTTTTAAAATTTTTTTAAACAAATATTACAAAAAGTTAAACTTTTATAGTTTCAAAACATTTTATTACATATGATATATTTTAATATATATTATTCCATTTCAATTTCATCAAAATAGTTCTCTGCATATTGCTGTTGCATGGTGCTTTTAATCTCTCTACAAATTGCTGCTACATAGTGATTAATTTTTAAGATTATTACAAATAAATAATATTCAAATATATTTAGCTTCCAAAACTAATGTGAAAAAGGTATTATTTTCCATAATATATACCACTTAGTAATAACCAAGCACATATTCATATGTATTTTCAGGCCAACAAATATTTAAATACCTGGAATTTTAGGTTATATAATTGAAAAGTAAAATATCATATATATATATATATATATATATATATATTATTTTTTATTAAAAATAAATTTAATATTTTTAAATATTTAACATTTAAATTATACCATGCCAACACCTTATATAATTGTAACGATTTCACACAAATTTCAACTTCTAAAATTAAAAACAATTCCAAAAACATTAAAAAAAAAATTAACAATTAAAAAAAACCAATAATTTCTAATGAAAAAGAGGTGTGAAAGTTGCTGGCCTAGAAATGAACGAAGATTAGTCACGTCACGAGCATGATGGTGAAGACGACGTTTATCTGCATCGTTATATAAAAATAAAAAGCCACACTTTTCACTATTAAGCAGCATTGCCGTTTGCTGCCGGTAACTGACTCAGCTCAGTAGCACTTCCACTGACCGACAACAATTCCATGCATCCTCATTTACTGTTCAATAATTGCAGTAAAGAAGGAGGTGTTTTCACAATATTTCACGACGGTGGACCATAAAGCTCCAGGGAGGCCACATACACAGTATGGGCGCACTGACTACGACTGGAATCCGCAAGCTGATCATTTTGATTATTGTATTTTTGCATTTATTAGACAAGGCCAGGCCATCATACAATTTGCCTCCTCACAGGCATCAACATCAACAACAGCTATGGTCAGTCAATATTAAGCTTTGTGTAAAGAAGTGGGAAAACACTGATTTAATTCGAATATAGGTGACATAATTTTGAGTTGTGTCCTCTCTAGTGTAAAAACTCGTGAGAGTTCTTGTTGTATTGTATAATGTGTTAGTAATAACATGGGTGAATAAAATGTTATATGGAATTATAGTATTTGAAGAAAAATAATGCGTTCAATATATGATGGTATAACATATACTTTCACATTTTAATATTACAAATGGTATAACATATACGTTCACATTTTAATATTACAAAATTTAAAGGTTTTCTTTAATATTAGAGGGGGCTTGCAACAAGTTGCTTCCCCTTTCCATTGCAATAAGAATGCGTGCTTAGTGCTATATCAGAAATGTGTGGGCACTTCTGGAATGCACTATCATCTCTTTTTCAAAAATATGCATGCCCCTCCCAAAGGTCCACTTAATTAATGCCACACATATTTGAAATACTACATCGTTTAAAAAATGAATCAGGGATGCAGGTGTGTTTTAAGAACATGTGCAAGTTCCTAAGAATGCACTAATTAGGAACACGTGTGTTTTAAGAACATGTGCAAGTCACCTAAGAATGCATTAATGAGGAACACGTGTGTGTTCCTTTGTCTGTAAACAAAAAAGTGATTTATTCATATTTCACAAGAATGATACCAACTTTAAGGCATTTAACACATGTGAAAACATTATAGAAGGATCTATAGTGCCAAGGAGCTATAGTATTTCATTGTTAGGGAGCATTTGCAATTGTAGGAACAAGTGAGACAAGATAATAGGTGTAAGGGTGGAGAGATAGTAGGAGGGGGAGGCATGCAAGGAAGGGTATGGGAGAAGAGGGACGAGTCAAGGGACAGTGCAAGAAGATGAGGGACCTTTAAGATGCAATCCTAGTTTTCAAAAACAAGATCATGTTACCAAAAAATACATCAACCCGAGCCTGACATAGCACTTGGTATGGTTCAACCCAAGCCTGACATGTCATGGAACATGTAGGATATGAAGACATATCGCGTACGCGTTATATAACTACAAAACACGCTCGCGATATGTAGTTATAAAACGGGTACGTGATTTGCAAATCATAAAAAAAAATTAAATACACAGTCCCGAACCCGTGGCCCATTTTCACAATCAAGAACGCGAATTCGAAGGGCCATTGGAGCGTTTTGGAGTGAGACCACTGCTTGGGATTGTTGCAGGAGCTAATTGAGGTTGAGGGGAGGAGATTTCACTCGTGCATTGTCATCCAACAAGGTAATTCAATCACCCAATGCATTTTTTTGGGTCAATTTTTACCCTATAATTGTGTGACTTTAGATGTGTGATATTCAAATGCACTTCCCTCCTATGTTTTTTAATTCTCAAGAGCATTACCTTATACACCTAGTAGAAGAGATTGAAGAATGTGGTTCTATCCATATCCATACAATGTTGCTTGCGGAGAGATAAATGAAGTTTCTAAAACATTTTGTGAGACAAAGAGTTCATCTAGAAGGATCTATGGCTGAGGGGTACATGGTCTTTCAGATAATGGTTCATTTGAGTGAGTACTTACCTCAATTGCATTTTGAAGCTCCATGATTATGGGGCAATAACCAAGATCAATTTTTTTAAGGAGAAAGATTAGAGGGTGGAGGGTCTTCAAAGAGGATAAGAGGTATACTCAATTTTTTTGTAACAATTGTTCTAATCCTAAATATTGTAAATTTGGATTTAAATAATGATTACTTGTACATGTAGATGCTAAGGAGTGGGAGTCGTTACATTTGTATGGTGCATACAATTCTTAATTTATGTTAGAGTGGACTGAGGAGTATAATCAACAAAAGAAAGTAGAGGTTGAATATCACTTTAAAACGGTTTTTAGAACATACTGTCCAATGTAATTTAATCTTTAGAGAATGATAATTGTGTATGTTTTGTTTATGCATCAAACATAATGGAAATTAGGTTTTTAATAGTTTTTGAGGTGGTCATGTTTTAGTGGATTTATGATGTCAAGGTAAATACATTCCATAACTCCTCAACTGAATAAGTTTTCTTGTTTCATATTATTTTGTGCTTCTCTAACAATTTTCTCAAAGACATTTGATTTGGTGGGGCTAGGGAATCCACCACATGCCAATGATTTAATTGATATGTTGAATATATTTTCCCAGTAACACCTATGTAAGAAAAAATCAATACCATAAAGATACAAAATAAAAGTAAAAGTGTTAAACTTTAATTATTGTTTATAGTTTTTTATGTTTGAAAAATTAGTCAAACTTAAGTTTGTGTATGTTTTCCTTAATCTACATTTTCAATTTTGAAGAGATGTCATTATATACCATGTATACGTTTCTAATTATTTTCTTATTGATTTTTTTATTGCAGTTGCGACTATGGACCCCAATGCAGAAATATTGATTGAGCTTGCCCAGTTGAGAGTTTTGAGTACTGCTTTTAGTGGTGGTGATAGAATTCGACGTTCACTTGCATCCACTTTGGATGCAATTGTTGAGACTATCACATTGTCAAACAACATACTATATGATATTACTTCATATAGAGAAATAAAAAGACATGAGTACACTGATGGGCTTAGCTACAATGCAATAAAAAAGTTGAAAATCACCAAAGAGCATATATTTTCATTGTTTAGAGACCCTCGCATGGGGGAAATCCCAAATGCAAATAGGCCACATATCTCTATCGAGTGGTGCACATATCAACCATTTGTTGATAACTGGATGGACAGATGGTATATGGTTTTTGATATGCCACCACACAACAACAGGGAAATCCCGTTGTACTTCCTTCGGAAGATGTATGCAGAGTTCGTGTTGGGAAAACACGTAAACTATTTTGATATATTGCAGTTTCAGGGGATCGGTGGGGGGATGCCCCAAAACCGACCCAATGCCAGGCTTCGAGACGTTGATCGCCCTATCCCTGCACCTTGCAGGCAGTTGCCTGGGCCAGATGTCCCACCTGTACATCATGTTATTCCACAGACATGTGAGGCATTTTTGAGTTTGGCACGGGCCGTTGTTCGCCATAGCACTATGGTTCAGCATATGGATGAGGAAGGGACATCTGTCCCTGGTGTGGTACATACACCAGGTCCTCATGGTACAGGACTATCTTCTAGTGCAGTACCACCCACTGGTGCAGGACCATCAACTGCAAGACCATCTACTAGTGCAGCACCATCAGCACATTCCCAACCTACTTTTGAGCCTCACGAGTGCACATCATGTTGTCGTCCATGCTATGGTATTTTTTCAGATGTTGTCTTCAGTGGGTTTTTGAGTGATGTATGTATATGGTTAATTGTAATAAATTCTTCATTTATTTTCCTCTTTGTACACATATGTATAGTTTGAGCTAATATATTAATTTTGTGAACTTGCAGTTGATGCTTTATGCTGGCAGCGACGCCCCAGAGTATCATGTTCCACACTCTACACAAGGGCAGGACATTCCATCCACTGATCCTGTATCTCACACCGAGGTAAACATTTTAAAATTTCAGTTTTTTAATACTTGTTAAATTGTTAATTTCCACATACTGTACATGTTAGTTCACTAATGTTATCTACGGTCTAATATTTACAATTATTAAACTTGCAGATGTTGGATCCTTCACGGGGGGAAGCGGTGATGGAGGTAGGATCCATGGTCGTATCGACCGAGGAAATATCTGGGCAGATGCCAGATCCTACACGAGGGGAAGCAGTGATGGAGGTAAACATTTTAAACATTTAAAAAATGTCATTTTTTAAATACATGTATGTTCGTTGAATCATCCATGTCTAGCTACATGAACTCTTGTTGACTATAGGCTGGTACCGAAACACCTATACCATCTCTTGGAGTTGTATCTCCCCATAGGCCATATGTGAACAAGGGTCAAGTGTATATGAGATGGCCTACTCCTAGAAAGAGTGAAGTTGTCCGCAACCATGGAGATATTGATACCATGGTAATTTGTATATCCTTCGATGATATTTCTTAGTTAACTTGAAATCCAGTGCATAAAATATTTTGTTAATGTTTTATTTGCATGTTTACTGCATCAGGAGCCATAGTTTACTGTTGAAAACCTTGCAGGGATGGTTGATGCATCAGTCAGTGCTGCATCTACAATGGCAACAAGTCACACAGAGGTACAACTATTTGAACATGATATAGACAAAGTTTGTTATTGTTGTCTATTGTTTATTAATGCACATTTCTAACTATTTCAAGATTTGGTGATTGTAGCCACCACCACCACCACCACCACCGGGTCCTGCCCCCTCTGGTTCGACCATGGATGCGACCATCATTCATGTTCAACCAAGAGCTCCATCTGCTACACAAGAAACCCAATCCCCTTTGTCATAGTCTCTCACTGAGGTGAGATGTCCATTAATGAATAATTGTTTCATGCAATGTCCATTAACATTTTCATAATTTTTGAGTTAATTTAGATATGGTATTTTATTGAGCTAATGTATTAGTACATAGTTAATTGAATTTAACAATTGATATTTAATTTGCAGGATCTAGAGATGCACACTGGTCCTATAGTTGAGCCTATGGGATCACCCTCAAGAAAGAACAAGAGGAAGCTTGAGTTTTGATGTGTCTTATGGGATATGTACATATCGATACATGTGTACATGTGGCTTGGATAGTCTTGGATAGTTGTGGAGAGACATGTACTTCTGGTTACTTTTGGATATATATGTACTTTTGGAGACATGTACACAATTGACATTTCCGTTATAAATGAATGATACATTTCACTTTGAATTTGTTCTTTGGTTTCCACATGTTCTTGTGTCAATCTATTGTATTTATTTGTGAGGATTATCTATTACTTATGAATGCACTATGTCAAAAGAAAAAACTATTATATTTAAAGGTTTCAATGATCTCAATACATGCACACTAAAGTCAAAGTTCTTGCTCGTGTAATTTAATAAAACTAAGTGCAATACATGCTTTACATTGCATCAACAACCAACAACACTATTCAACAAACCGCATGCACCCAATGACTAATCACTCAGCATTAAAGGAACTACAATAGAATCCAAAGACTGAGAACCAACTTTGTGAATCAACATGATTTGAAGCATAAGTCCATCAGATTTGAAAAAGTTCATTTCGACATTAGATTGATTTTGAATTGAGTTGTGACAGTAAGATAAGATTAGGGTTAGGATTAGGGTTAGGGTTTCCTTAGTAGGTTTATGGTAATGGGACATGCATGTTAAACAATAAACCCTAGTTAGGGATAGGGTTTTCCAAGTTTGGCCTTCATTGGCATGAAATGCATTGTCCAGCTTTGGATCTCATTGGCGTGACTGGATTGTCCATACTGAGTGAAACCCTAGCTTCAGAAACCATCGTAGATGGAGGTCACCGAGAAATGGACAGGAGGGAGAGGCCCCCCCTAGCTAAAATCCCACGTCACGAATCTAACGGAATCGACGGTTCATCGATCGGAGGCCCGAGCATCGATCTATGGCGAGTTGCAGGTCACCTCCAGATACCGTTTAGGGACACCTGGTGGACTTGGGCCCAGTGCGCAAAAAACCTCACGGAGCGGCAATTTTGAATTCTGTCAACTCTTGCTAGTGTGTTTGGGCATGGGAAATATGGCAATGCCAACCACATCCCCACCATCCAAGGCTTTCCAGCTTTGGCCCTCGTTGGCGTGACTGCATTGTCCCCTACTGAGCGAAACCCTAGCTTCAGAAACCACCGTAGATGGAGGTCATCGAGCAATGGAGAGGAGGGACAACCCCCCCTAGCTAAAATCCCTCGTCATGAATCCAACGGAATCGATGGTTCATTGATCGGAGGCCCGAGCATCGATCTATGGTGAGTTGCAGGTCACCTCCAGATACCGTTCAGGGACACCTGGTGGACTTGGGCCCGGTGCGCAAAAAACCTCACGGAGCGGCAATTTTGAATTCTATCAACTCCTACTGGTGTGTTTGGGAATGGGAAATATGGCAATGCCAACCACATCCCCACCATCCATGGCTTTCCAAATTTGGACCTCGTTGGTGTGACTGTATTGTCTCCTATTGAGCGAAACCCTAGCTTCAGACACCACCGTAGATGGAGGTCACTGGGTAATGGATAGGAGGGAGAGGCCCCCCCCAGCTAAAATCCATTGTCACAAATCCAACGGAATCAATGGTTCGTTGATCGGAGGCCTGAGCATTGATCTATGGCAAGTTGCAGGTCACCTCCATATACCGTTCAAGGACACCTGGTGGACTTGGGCCTGGTGCACAAAAAACCTCATGGAGCGGCAATTTTGAATTCTGTAAACTCCTGCTAGTGTGTTTGGGCATGGGAAATATGGTAATACCAACCACATCCCCACCATCCGTGGCTTTACAGCTTTGGCCCTCGTTGGCGTGACTGCATTGTCCCCTATTGAGCGAAACCCTAGCTTCAGAAACCACCGTAGACAGAGGTCACTGGGAAATGGACAGGAGGGAGAGGCCCCCCCTAGCTAAAATCCCTCGTCACGAATCTAACGGAATCGACGGTTCATCGATTGGAGGCCTGAGCATCGATCTATGGTGAGTTGCAGGTCACCTCCAGATATCATTCAGGGACACCTGGTGGACTTGGGCCTGGTGGGAAAAAAACCTCACGGAGCGGCAATTTTGAATTCTATCAACTCCTGCTAGTGTGTTTGGGCATGGGAAAGATGGCAATGCCAACTGCATCCCCACCATCCATGGCTTTCCAGCTTTGGTTGTCATTGGCGTGACTGCATTATCCCTACTGAGCGAAACCCTAGCTTCAGAAACCACCGTAGACGGAGGTCACCGGGTAATGGACAGGAGGGAGAGCCCCCCCCCAGCTAAAATCCCATGTCACGAATCCAACAAAATCAACGGTTCATTGATCAGAGGCCCGAGCATCGATCTATGGCGAGTTGCAGGTCACCTCCAGATACCATTCAGGGACACCTGGTGGATTTGGGCCCGGTGCGCAAAAAAAATAATGGAGCGGCAATTTTGAATTCTGTCAACTCCTGTTAGTGTTTTTGGGCATCAGAAATATGGCAATCCCAACTGCATCCCCACCATCCGTGGCTTTCCAGCTTTGGACCTCGTTGGCGTGACTGCATTGTCCCCTATTGAGCGAAACCCTAGCTTCAGAAACCACCATAGATGGAGGTCACAGGGAAATGGACAGGAGGGAGAGGCCCCCCCATAGCTAAAATCCCATGTCACAAATCCAACTGAATCAACGGTTCGTCGATCGGAGGCCCTAGCATCAATCTATGGCGAGTTGCAGGTCACGTCTAGATACCTTTCAGGGACACCTGGTGGACTTGGGCCCGATGCGCAAAAAACCTCACGGAGCGGCAATTTTGAATTCTATCAACTCCTGCTAGTGTGTTTGGGCATGGGAAATATGGCAATGCCAACCACATCCCCAGCATCTGTGGCTTTCCAGCTTTGGCTCTCATTGGCGTGACTGCATTGTCCCTATTGAGCGAAACCCTAGCTTCAGAAACCACCATAGACGGAGCTCACTGGGAAATGGATAGGAGGGAGAGGCCCCCCCCTAGCTAAAATCCCACATCACAAATCCAACGGAATCGACAGTTCATCAATCAGAGGCCTGAGCATCGATCTATGGTGAGTTGCAGGTCACCTCCAGATACCGTTCAGGGACACCTGGTAGACTTGGGCCCGGTGCACAAAAAACCTAACGGAACGGAAATTTTTATTCTGTCAACTCTTGATAATGTGTTTGGGCATGGGAAATATGGCAATGCCAATCGCATCCCCACCATCCGTGGCTTTCCAGATTTGGCCCTCGTTGGCATGACTGCATTGTCCCCTACTGAGCGAAACCCTAGCTCCAGAAACGACCGTAGACGGAGGTCATCGGGCAATGGAGAGGAGGGAGAGGCCCCCCCTAGCTAAAATCCCACGTCATGAATCCAACAGAATCAATGGTTCATCGATCGGAGGCCTGAGCATCGATCTATGGCGAGTTGCAGGTCACCTCCAGATACTGTTCAGTGACACCTAGTGGACTTGGGCCCGGTGCGCAAAAAACCTCACGGAGAGGCAATTTTGAATTCTGTCAACTCCTGCTAGTGTGTTTTGGCATGGGAAATATGGCAATACCAACCGCACCCCCACCATCTGTGGCTTTCCAGCTTTGGCCCTCGTTGGCGTGACTGTATTGTCCCTTACTGAGCAAAACCCTAGCTCCAGAAACGACCATAGACGGAGGTCATCGGGCAATGGAGAGGAGGGAGAGCCCCCCCCCTAGCTAAAATCCCACGTCATGAATCCAACGGAATCAACGGTTCGTCGATCGGAGGCCCGAGCATCGATCTATGGCGAGTTGCAGGTCATCTCCAGATACCGTTCAGGGACACCTAGTGGACTTGGGTCCGGTGCGCAAAAAACTTCACGGTGCGGCAATTTTGAATTCTGTCAACTCCTGCTAGTGTGTTTGGGCATGGGAAATATGGCAATGCCAACCGCACCCCCACCATCTGTGGCTTTCCAACTTTGGCCCTCGTTGGCATGACTGCAGTGTCCCATACTGAGTGAAACCCTAGCAAGTCTGGCTGATAAACATGCCTAAGTAAAAATATGGTGTGTTACAGTCCATGCATGCCAAGTGGCATCTCGGAAAAATTATACACATGTACTAGTGTTAACATGTTGCATCAACAGTATAATTTAAATTTTGAGTTAAAAACATTGTTTTTGCTTAAATATAGCTTTTGTTTATAGATATAAACCTACACCATGCATATTATAGAACTTATTAGGTTAAGGGTTACACTCTCGAGATTTTTCTTTAGGGTACTGGGAAAAGGAAAAATATTGCTTCCACCCACATATACTTTGTGTTTACTTACACATGTTGCATGCTTTTCCCTACAAAATGCCATTGTATAAAGGGAATTATCACATAATAGATATTATATTGTTGAAGGAATGAAAGAACCCTATTACTCATAATGATGAATGATGATGATGTTCATGATGTTGACGGTGATGATGATGAGGATGTTGTTGTTGATGATGATGATGATGATGTTCATGATGTTGATGGTGCTAATGTTGATGGTGATGATGAGGATGATGATGATGATGTTCATGTTGTTGTTGGAGATGATGATGATGAGGATGATGATGATGATGATGATGATGAAGGTGATGAAGATGATGGTGATGGTGATGGTGATGATGTTGATGGTGATGATGATGATGAAGGTGAGGATGATGATGAGGATGAGGATGATGATGAGCATGATGATGATGATGTTCGTGATGTTGATGGTGATGATGATGATGAGGATGATGATGATGTTCATGATGTTGATGGTGAGGATGATGATGAGAATGATGATGATGATGTTCATGATGTTGATGGTGATGGTGAGGATGATGATGATGATGTTCATGATTTTTATGGTGATGATGATGATGTTCATGATGTTGATGGTGAGGATGATGATGAGGATGATGTTGATGATGTTGATGGTGATGATGATGATGAAGGTGAGGATGATGATGAGGATGATGAGGATGATATTGATGATGTTGATGGTGATGATGATGATGAAGGTGAGGATGATGATGATGATGATGATGATGATGATGATGATGTTAAT